>MU749758.1:53993-82005 GCA_026770625.1 Nicotiana glauca | reverse complement strand
CCTAATTAATTCCCTTTTATTTATTTTTAATTTTGGAATTCTTTACTTGGGGTAAAAATCACGTGCTCACAGTCAAAACCCGAGGTTCGAACCAAAACCCGATTACACATTCCCCTAATATAATTTATTTTGAAATCGAACTTCAAATCGAGGTCCAAATACCTAATTTTTGAAAACCTAGGTTCTACCCAAAACACCCAATTTTATCGGATGTCCCCGGGGGCGATTTTTGACTTTTGGGATAAACTTTAAGAAACTTATTTTCATGAAATAGAATTGATTCATTTAGTATTTATTGATGTAATTAAGTAACTTGTATGACTAGATACAAGCGAATTGGTGGTGGAATCAAGGGGTAAAATGATAGTTGAGACGTGAATTGTGTTCGCGACATCGAGGTAAGTGTTTGGTCTAACCTTAGCTTAAGGGATTAGGAGTCGTGTCTTATTTGCTACGTGTTAATTGTGGAGTACTACGTATATGAATGGTGACGAGTATCTATACGTCGGTGTCGAGCATGCCTGTGAGTTTTGTATATAATTGTGGTTTATTGTGCCTCACATGTTACTATCATCATTGTTCCCCTGCTGGAATGTTTGTTTTGATATTATTGTTCCCTTGCCGGGATGTTGTTATATTGCTCTTGTTCCCTTGCCGGGATGTTGTTATATTGCTCTTGTTCCCTTACCGGGATTCTTTGTGGTTGTAATTGATTTCTAACTGGGATCGGGTGATATGCCTGCCATGAGATAAATAAAATGGGAGAGGGTGGCGCGCCTGCCACAAGATATATGAAATGGTTGCGGGTGACACGCCTGCCACGAAATATATGAAATGGAAGCGGGTGGCACGCCTGCCATGAGATATATGAAATGGGAGCAGGTTGCACTCCTACAACGAAATACATGAAATGGGAACGGGTTGCACACATGCAACAAGATGTGAAATGAAAGTGAATTTAGCCTTTGGTTTCCTTATCCTTGTTAGTAGTTGGATTTTAGTTCCTTTATAATTCTCTTGATATTCTGTTTTACCTATTATTCCTCGAAGCATGTTTTCCCCCTTCCATCTTTACTTGTTTATTTCTGCTTTACTTTCCGCTGTATATTATATAACTGCACAGTTTTATTTGGTAGTCTGGTCCTAGCCTCGTCACTACTTCGCCGAGATTAGGCTAGGAACTTACCAGCACATGGGGTCGGTTGTGCTGATACTATAATCTGCACTCTTTTGTGCAGATACTACACTCTGCACTCTTTTGTGCAGATCCCAGCACTGTAGACTTCAGACCGTAGATTGAGTGGTTTCCTTCAAGCCACGCAGAGATTCAAGGTAAACCTGCAGGCGTCCACAGGCCCTAACGTCTCCTCTATCACTTATTTCATGTTTCATCTCTTGATTCTGAGACAATATATCTTTTATTTCAGACTTTATATTTAGCACTCATAGATCGTCTGTGCCACTTTGACACCTGTTCTGGGTGATTAAGGCTTAAATAATTGTATTAGATTCATGTTCAGATATTTTACTATATTTCTTCCGCTTATTGAAATTTTTGATGTTTTCACATTATTATTTTATGAATGTTAAAGAGAATAAAATATGTAAAAAGGTAGTTAGTCCAATAATTAGCTTGCCTATCTCACATTAGTAGGCGCCATCACGACTCCCGATGATAGAAAATCTGGGTCGTGATATTGTCACTTGGCTCAATAGCCCATCAAAAAATGGCCCACGTTTGAAGCCCTTACGTGTGGCCCAAGTTGTATATAATGTAAAAATTACTTTTCACCCATTAGCCCACTCTTTTTATTTTTTTCTTTTCTCTGTTCTTCTTCTCATCGTGTCCCAACTTTGCATCCCAAACTTTCTCTATCGTTATTATTCTCCATCAACGCTCCTCGATATTCAAAATCGATAATCACTATTTGGATGAAAAATAAAAAATAATACACAAAAGAATTAATTTTTTGGAGTCATATGAAGATTACTTCCTTCAATAGAGTGGAAAGAACAGTATTTGCACTAAAGAGGTTCACATGGTAGGTTGTTGGATCACCAAATTAGAAAGAAGTTATTGATATGGCCTCAGTTTTGTTCTCTTTCCCCGTGTAATTCTAATTCCAGTGGTTGATTAAAAACTTGGAAAATAGAAGTCACCATTAAAGGTATTTCAAAGCTTCGATATCAGAAATTGCATTTTTTGATTTCTTAGTTGTTTGGTTTGGGTGTTGTCTCAATTGATTGGAATCATCAAGAGGAGTTCAAAACTTAAATTTAAAGTGATTTGGAGTAAATTTAAGCTAGATTTGAGTTAAATTTTAGAAGATCCCCAAGAAAGAAGAAGAACATTTGGAGCTCCATTGATAGGATTCATCTGTATAATTATGTATAAAATTATATAAATAGTATATAATAGTGTATAAACAACTCTCATACACAGTAATACATTATTTACATGTATTTGGTAAATTTCTCACATATTATTCTTCTTCTACATGTATATACATAGCTATCACGAACATTTTTTTACAGTGCTTATATATCTTTATACACTTTTATATAACTACATACATAATGTACATCCTTTGTATAAAAGTGTATAAACATCTCTGACAAACTTCTTATACTATTTCACTTGCATTTTTTTTCAAAACTAGTCCAAAATTCCATCAAATGACTCCAAACTTTGTATACAACCTACTTAGACTATTTCTAATAAGTTTAAACAATACCCACCCTCAATTTCTCACAAATCATATTTACAATTTAATAAGATTAGCATTAAAGAAGAAGAGATTTTAGGTTTCTCGCGTCTGTTTTTGCATTTTTGTAGATGGGATAAGTATGTATAAACTTGATGGAAAAAGGAGAATGAAAACTCAAAAATCTTTCACGCTGGAAGATATGGAAAATCAAACAAAAAGAAAAAAAATCGGATGTGTTTATTAATATTTGACTACACATTTGCAAACTTGTATCTGGGCTAAAATACTGCAAGGTCACCTTATGGAATGATCTATTGTGTAATCCTTCCTTAAATATACATTAATTATGTACACAATATATTTATATCACACATATAAATTATATAAATATATTAAAATATAGACTATTGAAGGACAACTACATTGGGTAGTTTTTCAAGATTTGCACGCCCTTCTTATACGCTTGGTTTCTTTTACATTGGGTCGACTAAATCATGTTGTCAACCAAGTAGGGAAAAAATGAGTCACATTTTTAAAAATAATTAAAATTTAAGTACCTTTTCACGTAAAGATAAAATTTGAACAAAAAACACCATAAAAATCCAAAAATATTCCAATACAATATGTTAGAGTTCAAATTTTTTATATATGCGCTTCCAACTAATATGCTGTAATTTCATAATATGCTGGAGTTCCGATATAATATGTGAAAAGTTTATATGCATGAGCTCCATAGTCTAGCATATTATGCTGAAGTTTTTAGTGTGCTGAAATTCCAACATAATATGCTAGAAGTTTATACGCAGGAGCTCCATAATCCCGCATATTATACTGCAACTTTTCGTATTTCAATAAAATAGTGGCTATTTTTCAATTAATAGTCCCAAAGTTAGCTAGCCCGTGCTATGTTTACAACAAAGTGGATATTCTTGTAGAAATAGAGAATTCAATGGCCTTTTCTTTTGTTACTTCAGCAAGCTCTATCAGAAATAACATCTTTACCTTCATAAAGTAGGGGTAATATTTATGTACGTGCTATCCTTTCAGACACCTTGTAAGAATATACTGGTATGTTGTTATTGTTAGTTCAATAAGCCAAAATTTGCCTTTAAAGTACTTGAACAAATTTCGTCTTTTACCAACAAATTAATTACCTCATTAGATTAACATGAGACAAATCCTGGGCCTGCTATATTAATTCTATGAGACAAATATGAAGCTTTTCCCACCGAGCCTGCGTTTGCTCTAGAAAGATACATATTAGGCTAGAATTGGAATTAACCAAATGCTCAGCTCTGAAACTTTGCAATGCTAAAACAGTTCATGCGAACTTATTGCATTGAGACTAATAAAATAACTTTCCCATACTAGTTCTAGACAAACCACTAATTTCTACTAATACCAGTTCAATTCAAAAATCAACTTGCTTCGATGGAAATTTCACTAATTATTAGAATCATAAAAGAGAAAAAGTTAGGTAGATATATCAAAGCTAAACGAGGAAACAACAACCATAACATACCGAGTATTATCCCATACCGTGGGATTTAGGGAGGGTAGTGTATACGTAGATCTTACTCTTACCTTGTGAGGATAGAGTGGTTGTTTCCAATAGATCCCTCGACTCAAGAATGCATAAGCACCACATTAATAAAAATATAGACAAGATGTGATAGTACCAAAAAGCCATATAAAAGCAGAATAAAAATAACACGACAATAAGGTGATCAACAACTAAAGAAAATAATGGTTAGTCTTAAAAATCTACTACCAACAGAAAGCGAGACTGCGTGCCAATACTAATGGTATAAATACTCTAGACTACCTACTTTACTACCCTAATCCTCGACCTCCATACCTTCCTATCAAGGGTCATGTTCTCGGTCAGCTGAAGTTGCGTCATGTCTTGCCTAATCACCTCTCCCGACCTCTTCTTTGGCCTACCTCTACCTCTCCGTAGGCCCTCCAGTGTCAACCTCTCACACCTCCTCACCAGGGTGTCCGTGATCCTCCTCATCACATAACCAAACCACCTAAGTTGCGCTTCTCGCATCTTGTCCTCAATAGGGGCCACACTCAGCTTATCGCGAATAACCTCATTTCTGATATTATCTAACCTGGTATGCCTACACATCCATCTCAACATCCTCTTCTCTGCTACCTTCATCTTCTGTACATGAGCGATCTTGACTGGCCAACACTCAGCCCCATACAACAGCGTTGGTCTGACCACCACTCTGTAGAACTTACACTTAAGTTTCGAGGCACCTTCTTGTCACACAAAACACTAGAAACAAGTCTCAATTTCATCTATCCCGCCCCAGTACGATGTGTGACATCTTCATCAATCTCCCCATACCCCTGAATAATAGACTCAAGGTACTTAAACTTCCTCTTCTAGGGATGACCTGCGAGTCCAACCTTTCCTCCCCTTCCCTCCTTGAGTCTCGCCACTGAACTTACACTCCAAGTATTCTGTCTTGGTCCTGCTCAACTTGAAACCTTAAGATTCCAGGGTCCCCTCCATACCTCTAATTGTGCGTTCACTCCATATCGCATCTTGTCAATCAACATAATAATCATTTGCAAACAGCATGCACCACGACACCTCCCCTTGGATGTGGCGCATCAGTACGTCCATCACCAGAGCATACAAAAAAAGACTGAGTGCCGACCCCTAATGCAAACCCATCATAACAAAAAAAATGGTCCGAGTCCCCACCCACCGTCCTCGCTCGGGTCTTTACTCCATCATACATGTCCTTAATCAACCTAACGTGCGCAACATGTACACCTCTAGCTTCCAAACATCTCCACAAATCCCCCCTCTAAAAATTTATTGTACATCTGTTCTAAGTCGATGAACACCATATGCAAGTCCGTCTTTCTCTCCCTATACTTCTTCATCAATCTCCTAATAAAGTGGATGGCTTCTATAATCGAACTACTCGGCATAAACCAAAACTGGTTCTCGGAATTAGACACACTCATCCTCACTGTTAGCTCTACCACTCTCTCCCATACTTTCATAGTATGACTAAACAGCTTGACACCCCGACAATTATTGCAATTTTGGACATACCCTTGTTTTGTATACAAGAACTATCTTGCTCCACCTCCACTTTCCGGGCATCTCCTTCATTCTAAAAATGACTTTAAATAACCTAGTGAGCCACTCCAAATCTGCATTGCCCGCATTCTTCCAAAACTCCTCCGGGATTTCATTCGACCCGGTCGCTTTGCCCCTGCTCATCTTACGTATAGCCACATAAACTTCGTCAACTCTAACCCTCCTACAATACCCAAAGTCACAACAACTCCCTCAGAGTTTTAAATTACCTAGTATAATGCTCTTGTCCCCCTCCTTGTTCAAGAGACTATGGAAGTAGGTTTGCCGTCTCCGACGGATAAGCCCCTCATTCAACAAAACTCTAACTTATTCATCCTTGATGCACTTCACTTAGTCCAAATCACGCGCCTTCCTTTCTCGAATCTAAACGAGGAACCAACCAATTCTCAACTAAAAAATATAATTAAATTTAACATGACTAGATAACCAACACATCAGTCCTAGCATAAAACAGGGATCGAATCAATTCAAGTAGGCATTATCCATTACACATGAGAATAATAGATCAGGAATCGAGCAGATCTTCAAAGCTAAGCAGGAACTCAATTGTTTAATCATTCACTAAAAGCATAAGACCGTGAAGTTTCAAACTAACCTGGTCAAACAAACAAAAAACTAGAATAAACCAAATAAAGGCAGAAGCAAACTCGAATGGAGCTTAGCAATTCCAAAAACAACAAAAATCAGCGGAATCGAACAACGATTTGAATATGAATTCTCCTTAAAATCGAAAATTAACATAGAGCCTCTTGTTTCAAATCTCAGAGTACCTTTTTAATTTTCAAATCTGTTTTTTATCTATCGTCCTTGTTTTGAATGCATGTGTCAATGAAATCAGAGAGAAGTGAGAAGAAAAAGAGCTTGTGAAAGGAAGGTAGAATCTATCTATGTTGTGTGTTTGTATTTCCGTTTGAGAGCGACGGTCTGACTTGATTGAATAGGGGAATTAGGGGCGGCTAGCATTTTTTTTTTTATGGGGGTTTGACATAGTTACCCACAAAATCAAAATTATTTATTTTTGTCTACCCATTTATTTTTCTATCCATAAACTAATTACATTTCCTACCCATAGTAGGTTTTATGGGGAATTTTCTCTTTATTCTCCAATTCTTTTTTATTTCTATGCTTCTTTTCTTTCCTTTTTCTTTTCTCCTTTTCTTTTTTCACGTTAAAGGAGAAAAGAAAAAGGAAAGAAAAGAAGCATAGAAATAAAAAAGAATTGGAGAATAAAGAGAAAATTCCCCACAAAACCTACTATGGGTAGAAAATGTAATTAGTTTATGAGTAAAAAAATAAATGGATAGACAAGGGTAAATAGTTTTGATTTTGTGGGTAACTATGTCAAACCCCCTTAATAATCTTATTGTAAAGCTTTAACAGGCCCATTCCTTCTCCTTGGTTGCATTTCAACTCTAGCCACTCGAGTTAATATTCTAACTTTTATACTAAATTGCAGAATTAACCTACACACCCGATTTTATCCACAGTTGAACTAATTGAACTTTTGAATTAACCAATTAACTAATTACTCAAACTAAAAATGTAATATGATTAATGTATTTTTGTGATTTTTTAATGTATTTTAATAATGTAATTTAAACGTGGTTAAATCCCAAAATCCTAAAACTAGAACTAAAATGCTAGAATACAATAGCATGAAAAGATAAAATACTTGTTTACATTATTGTGATTTAAAGTGCTCCTAAATATGCATAAAAATGCAAAATAAAATGCAAAACAAAATAACTAAACTAGAGAAAAATTCTTAAAATTCTATAAAGCAATTAAAACTATTTTGAAATATTTTTAGGAGTAATTTGGTATTAGGGCAAAAATTACGTGCTCGCATCCACTTGGCTGTAAAAATAGCACGTGCTAGCCAATTTATGGACTGTTAATTGGAAAACAGCCAGCATTTGTAATGTTAGTGAAAAATAACCACTATTTTCTTAAACACAAAAAGTTGCAGCATAGTATGCGGGATTATGGAGCTCATGCGTATAAGCTTTCAGCAAACTATGTTGGAACTCGAGCATACTGAAAGTTCCAGCATAATATGCTGGACTATAAAGTTCATGCATGTAAACTTTTCATATATTATGTCGGAACTCCAAAACATTATGAAATTTCAGCATATTATGCTAGAAACGCATATATAAAAAATTTGAACTCCGGTATATTGTGCTGGAATGTTTTCAAAATTTTAGAGATGTTTTTGTTTAGATTTTATTTTTACATGAAAAAATATTTAAATTTTAATTACTTTTAAAACTGTGACTATTTTTTAATTATCAGCTGTAATACTGACTATTTTTTATTTTTTTCGCAACTTGGTTGACATCATGATTTAGTCGACCCAATGTAAAATAAACCAAGCTTATAAGGAGGACCATGCAAATCCTTGAAAAACTACCCAATGTATCTGTCCTTCAATAGTCTATATATATTTTCTACATAATTAATGTATATATATCTAGCGGCTGTATCCAGCCAAATATGCTTAAAGCCCCAAGTCCTTTTGGATCATCATGTGCCAATATCGGCCCAATCAATTCACGTCTGTTAGCGGGCGAGTCTTGAAGTAAACCAAATTGAACTTTCCTTCAGCCTTCCACTACATGGCGCCGCTTTTGCTTCTCCAGCTGTAACGACCTGTTTGATCGTTTTGCTTTCTATATCCTCGTTCTTTTAACGACGACTTTTTATATGTATTTTTATTATTTTATAACTTGCGGGGATGGTTGGTTTAGATTTAGAAAGGTTCGGGTTAAAATCGAAAAACAGTTCCTTAGAGTGGCCTAAGGTGGCCAAATTTGATTTGAGTCAATATTTTGAGTAAACAATATCGGAACCGGGATTTGAAAGTTCCAACAGGTTCATATGATAATTTTGGACATGAGCGTGTATTCGAATCGGATTTTGCGTGATCCAGGATTGTTTTTGTGCTTAATGTGGAAGGTTAGTTCATTGAAGGTTTCTAGTTCTTTAAATTTGCTTTGGAACAGAATTTGGTGTTATCAAGGTCTCTTTGGAATTTCGAGCATGGGAAATTTTGGTGTCATTCGGAGTTGGTTTGGTATAATTCGGAGTTAGTTTTGGAAGTCGAATGCTCATAGTTTAGATAGGCTTGAATCAAGTTGCGATTCGTAGAATCGATGCTTTTTATATAATTTTAGGCCTCGAGTAGGTCTGTTATGTGTTATGGAACTTGTTGGTGTGTTTGGATGGGGTTGGAGGCCTCAGGTGAGATTCAGATCGAAAATGGATTGGAACTTGAATTTGGAGAGTTGATGTTGTTGCTGAAGTCTACTGTCATCGCACTTGTGCAGGTGCGGTGGGGTCATCACAGGTGCGAGATATGTGAAGATGGCCTGGGAGCGCAAATGCGAGGAATATTCCGCACCTGCAAGGTCGCATATGCGGAAGATAGGCGGCCGATACAAAATTGGACAAGCTGGCCTGAGGGTGCAGAAGCGGTCTTGGTCCGCAAGTGAGTGCTCGCATAAGCGAAGAAAATCCACCAAAACAGACCCATAAAAATAGATCCTTGTCTGCAGAAGCAAAAATTCTGGAGGTGGGGTGTAACGACCTAGACGGTCATTAGTATTATATCCCAATTCTCCAATTTATTGACTATTCTGTGTTTGCTGGTTGTTATGTAATTTTTCGGAGTGATTGATTTGGTTCCGGGGATGTTTTAGAATGAATTATGACACTTAGTTTACCAGATGTTAACTTATTTGTTAATGGCTCCAGAATGGAGTTTTGATGGTTCTGATAGTTCCTCATGGTGAATTTTCACTTACGAGTGTGTACGGATATTGATTTGGAGGTCCGTAGATGATTTTGACTTTAATTGGTAAAAGTTGAAAAAATAGAAGTTTGAAGAGTTGAAAAGTTTGACCAAGAGTTGACTTTGTGGATATCGAACTCCAATTTTGGTTCAGAAAGTGGAAATAGGTCTGTTATGTCATTTATGAATTGTGTGCAAAATTATGCTTTCATTCCCCCCCGTATGGAGCCCTAAGTTACTTACGTTACGGTCTTTAGAAGGCAGGTTGCACTCTAGGCAGCTAGAAAGTCTTGTTAGACTAGTAGACAAAGCAAGAATGAATGTGTAATAATGGTAGGAAATTCATACGCTCAGCGGGCGGAGCAAAAAGTGGTATCTTGGACAGAGCAAGCCGCCCTATTCTATTACTAGACATAATTGGGAAAAGATCATCCGAATAGGTCAATACAAGTTGATTTGATAGGTTTCAGCATCAATTGTAGAAGTTGGAAGTTCATTAATTTCATTAGGCTTGAATTGGGGTGTGATTTGTGTTTCTGATGTTGTTTGATTTGATTTGAGGTCTCGGCTAAGTTCCTATCGTGTTTTAGGACTTGTTGGTATATATATTTGGATGGGGTCCCGGGGGCCTCGAGTAAATTTCGGATGGTTAACGGATCAATTTTAGACTTGGAGCATTGCTGATAATTTCCTGAACTTCTAGTGTCATCTCACATGCGGAAGTGTGGCTGCAGGTGCATTGGGGTCGTTGCAGGTGCGATATTTGTGGTGATGGTCGGGGAGTGCAAGTGCAAGGTTTTCGGCCGTATGACATGTGGTAGCAGTATCCACAGAAGAGGAGAAGAGGTCGCTGGTGCGGCTCCGCAGATGTGAAGCCTTGTTCGTAGGAACGAAGGCCAGATATGTTCAAGGAAAACCACAGAAGTGGAAGATTTGTCGCGCCTACAGAACCGCGTGTGCGCTTAAGTGGATCGGAGATGCGAAAAGCTTGACAGTATTATAATTCGAAGGGTTTGAAGCTTTTCTCATTTTTAGAATTTGGAAGCTCGGTTGGAGGCGATTTTTGAGACGGCTTTTCACGATATTTTTTGAGGTAATCCACTTTTGGTCGTTTTTATATAATTATATTGATTACCCATTGAATTTTCCAGATAGATTTGGTGATTTTGAGGTGAAAATTGAGAATGTTTGACACATGTATTAGAGAGTAATAATTGGATATTCGAGTGATGATTTGGCGCCAAAATTTCGTAATTTTGGTATGGTTGGACTCGTGTTTGAGTGGGTATTCGGATTTTGTTAATTTTATCAGCTTTCGAGACATGGGCCCGGGGATGACTTTTGAGTTAACTTTTTGAACTTAGTTAATGATCGTAGTTTTATTAATTGGAATCAATTCCTATAGCTTTTGTTGATAGTACTACGTTATTTTTTACTAGATTCGAGCCTTCTGGAGGTCGATACGCGTGGGAAGGGCTTGCTAGCGGAGTGATTTGATTTGCTTGAGGTAAGTATATTATTTAAACTCGGATGAGGCGCTAGTTGCATGAATTGTTGTGATAGCTATGTGCTATTGGGTGCGCACATGCGTGGGTATGAACCCATGTGCGGGCACCAGGGTCATTTATTCATGTTCAGATTGTGCTCGGGCTCTTATATGCCTAAAATTGATTATTAAGCTTTAAGCTATGATATTTTTCATATTTGTAACATTTTGTGTGAACTATTTGAGCCATGTTTGTGGCTATATAGAGGTTTAATCCCTGAGTGAACTTGATAAATGCTTTTCAGTTATGAAATTGTCGATTTGTGTTATGATATCACACTTTGCACATGCCTACACTTTAGCATGTCATTTATACCAGTTCAGGAGCATGATAATTATTATTCATTCATCACATACATGTGTACTTGTTTAATTGATCTTGTATGATATGTTTGGACTTGAGGCCTGTGATTATTCCGAATGGATTGTGTTATTGTGCATGTGATCATACCAGGCGGATTGTGTTATTGGCACGTGAGTTATTCACGCAACACATGAGTTGTCCGTATGGATACATATATTGATGTTATTGGCACGTGAGTTGTCCATGCAGCGTATGGATACAGATCCATCCCCCTAGGGTACCCTCCCATGTTTCTCTCTTGATGGTGTACATGCGGTTATTGAGAACACTAATCAGTGATTTAGAATGGATATGGAAAGTTGAGGGAATCTGGCCAATGTTGTGTTAGATTTTGCATTTCCTTTACCATTTATCTGATTTGACTGCTATCATCTCGATATGCCATAATGTTGTCCGAGTAGAGTATTTGAGAAATCATACACATACACACACAAATGTTTTCTCACGAAACTTGATGAGTTAGTTTCCAATATTGTTCTGTACCGGTTTAAACGATGAAACTACATAGGTGATAGCTAGTATCATTAATAATTTATGCTTCTTTTACCTTGCTATGTTTATTTACGATACTTATTGAGTATACTGGGTCTGTTGTACTCATACTACGCTCTGCACTTCGTGTGCAGATCCAGGTACTTCTGGGCACGGCGGTTGTTAGCTTTGGAGCTTTATCTATTTGGAGACTATCGAGGTAGATGCCTTGGCGACAACAGACCTTGATTCTCCTTGTTTTCAGTTATTTGTATTGTTCTATCTTTCTAGATAGTGTTTTAGCAGTCAGACTATGTTATCATTTAGATGCTCATACACTCAGTGACACCCGTATTTTGGGGTATATTGTATTTGAGTTGCGGTATTTTCCTATCAGTATGAGATTTTCAGTATTAAGTTTATTTCATTATGTTTTAAACTTAAAGATGTGTGAGTATTTGTGATTGTCGACTTGCCTACTATTGCGATAGGTGCCATTACGACATGTGAGATTTTGGGTTATGACAAGTCGGTATCAGAGCCTACGTTACATAGGTCTCACGAGTCATGAGCCAATTTAGTAGAGTCATACAGATCGGTACATAGATATCTGTACTTATCTTCGAGAGGCTACCGACCCCTTCGGGAAACTTCACTTTCTTGTATTCTTGTTGTGTGAATTTGTTGATTCAGGAAATTAATTTTCTATTATTCTATTCTCTCACAGATGATGAGTACACATGTTACCGGACCTAGCGGACGACCACCAATACCACCAGCTAGGGCCACGAGAGACCGGGTCAGCGGTGCAGCTTGTACAACAGTTAGAGCAGCACCTGTAGACCCACCAGTTGCTCCATCTCAGGAGCAGATTCCATATGTGGTTGATTCGGTGGGACCAGCTCAGGCACTAGCTGTACCCATTGTGATTACAGGCCTTTAGGAGGTTCTGTCCCAGATATTGATTGTTTGCGCTAGCCTTGCTCAAGCAGTTTCAGTTTACGCCGCACCAACCACTTCTCAGGTGGGGGGAGGTGCTCAGACTCCCGCCGTCTGTACTCTAGAGCAGGTGGTACGGGGCTCCAAACACCGGGGGTATTACCAACACAACTGGTTGTAGTTGCTCATGCCCGGGTGGGTCTTATTATGAGTGATGAGGATCAGAAGAGACAAGAGAGGTTTGGGATGTTCAAGCCTCCATCATTTAGTGGAGCTGAGTTTGAGGATGCTTAGGACTTCTTGGATAGGTGCCAGCGGATTCTTTGTACAAAGTATTTTGGAGGCTAGTGGGGTCTCATTTACTACTTTTCAGCTAACGAGGGCAGCATTCAGATGGTAGGAGGATTATGAGTGGAGCAAGCCAGCCGGTGCTGCACCACTTTCATGGCACGAGTTCTCTGTTCTCTTCTTGGAGAAGTTTGTGCCACTGACCCGTAGGGAGGAATTGCGTAGGCAGTTTGAGCAGCTACACTAGGACTGCATTTATCTCGATTACCAAATTTTTGTGTACTATAGCCCACACCATCTACATGGGCCTGGGCACAGGACGCGATCGCCTAAAATTTTGGCGGACAATAAAAAAATGACCTATAGAATAATAGTCACCGCCTCGTCATGACCATTTCTCGTTTTTTGGCACTTTAGATATATAAAACTAGAATTTTGCATGATTCCCTGATTTTCATGCGCTATAGCACACGTCATCTATATGGACCCTGGCGAATGAACTCGAATCGCCTAAAAAGTTTTTAGGACCATAGAAATGACCTCAAAAATAATAGTCACCACCTTGCCATGACCATTCCTTATTTTTTGGCATTTTAGGGCCATAAAACTAGAATTCTGCTGGATTCCCATATTTTCGTGTGCTACAGCTCACACCCTTTGCATGGGCCCGGGCGACCTGACTGGGATCGCCTAAAAAATTTTGGACTATTAAAAATGGCCTAAGGAACAATAGTCAGCACCTCACTATGACCGTTCCTCATTTTTCGGCATTTTAGGACCATAAAACTAGAATCCCGCCCTATTTCCAGATTTTTGTCTGCTATAAGCCACACCATCTGCATGGGCCCTACGACTGGACTCAGATCGCCTAAAACTTTGTCTGAAAATAAAAAACGACCTAAGAAACAATAGTAACTGCCTTGCCATGATAGTTCCTCGATTATTTTTGCGTTTTAGGGGTATAAAACTAGAAGTCCGCTTGATTTTTAGATTTTCATGTGCATAGCCCACGACATCTGCATGGCCCCGAGCGATCGAACTTGGATCACCTAAAATTTTGCAGGACTATCCAAAATGACCTACGGAAAAACAATCACTGTGTCGCCATGATTGTTCCTCTTTTTTGGCATTTAGGACCGTGAAACTAGAATTCTGCTCGATTCCCACATTTTCATGTGCTATAACCCACGCCATCTGCATAGGCTCGGGCGCTCAGTCCCAGATCACCTAAAATTTTTCCAGACCATCAAAGATGACCGAAAGAATAATAATCACCGCCTTGCCATGATCGTTTCTCTGGTTTTGGTGTCTTAAGGCCATAAAACAGGAATCTCGCCCTATTTCTAGATGTTCGTGTGCTATAGCTCATGCCATCTGCATAGGCCGAGCAACCGGAACCGGTTCGGCTAAAATTTTGTTGGACCATGAAAAATGACCCAAGGAACAATAGTCACTACCTTTCCATGACCGCTATTTTTTTTGCATTTTAGGGCTATAAAATTGGAATTCCGTCTGATTTTCGAATTTTCATGTATTATAGCCTACGCCATCTGTATGGGTAGGGGTGCCCAATCCCCTATCTCCTACAATTATACTGAACAATCAAATACAACCTAAAAATCAATAATTGCCGCCTTGCCATAACATTCTTCATTTTTTTTGCATTTTAGGGTCATAAATATGGAATTCCGTCCGATTCCCAAATTTTCGTATGCTATAGCACAACCCATCTGCATGGGCCTGGGCGACCAGACCCGGATCGCCTAAAATTTTGTCAAACTGTCAGAAATGACCTAAGGACCAATAGTCACTGCCTCTCTATGACTATTCCTTTTTTTTTTTGCGTTTAAGGGCTATAAAACTGAAATCCTGCCCGATTCTCAGATTTTCGTGTGATGTACTCCACGCCAACTACATGGCCCTAGGCGATCGGAACAGGCTTGCCTAAAAAAATTTCCGGACCATATAAAATGACCTAAGAAACAATAGTCATTGTCTCTCCATGACCATTCTTATTCTTTTGGCGTTTTAGGGCTATAAAACTGGAACTACGCTCGATTTTTAGATTTAGTGTGCTATATAGACCACGCCATCCGAAAGGGATTAGGCATTCGTACCTAAATCGCCTAAAATTTTGTCGGACCATAAAAATAACCTATGGACCAATAATCACCGCTACACCATGACAGTTCCTTATTTTTTGGCATTTTAAGGCCATAAAACTTAAATTTGCCCTATTCTGTAGATCACGCCATCTACATGGGCCCGAAAGATCGGACCCTAATCGCCTAAAATTTTACCGGACCATAAAAATGACCTAAGGATCAATAGTCACCGCCTGCCATGACAGTTCCTCGTCTTTTGGCATTTTAGGGCCATAAAATGGGAATTATACCCGACTCCTAGATTTCCATGTGCTATAGCCCACACCATCTGCATGGGCTCGGGTGATCGAACCCAAAATGCCTAATATTTTGCCAGATAATAAAAAATGACCTATGAACAATATTCACCATCTCACCATGACCGTTCCTTGTATTCAATATTTTAGAGCTATAAAACTGGAATTATGCTCGACTCTCAATCTTTCGTGTGTTATAATCCACGCTATCTATTAGGGGTGTGCATTCGAATCGGTTTATCGATAAATCGAATCGATTATTTATTATCGGTTTATCGATTTATCGATTTCGATTTCAAAAATTTTCTTATCGAGTTATCGATTTTGATTTTGATTTTGCCTACTTCGGTTATCGGTTTATCGATAAACCGATAAAATATGTTAAAAAGACAACTATACCCTTATTCTATATAACCTTTCCTTTACCCTAACTTGTTATTTCCATTTTCCTCCTCTACCCTTATTATTTCCTAATTTCCCTACCCTATTATTTTCTCTTCACGACGTCACCCGTTCAATTCAGGCGCCGCTTCTGCCTTCTAAAGTTCTTCAAGAATACCCTATTATTTCCTCTTCACGGGTCATGACTTCACGTCTTCACCCGTTCAGTTCAGGTGCCGGCAAGCTGAAGTTCAGAATCTGAAGTTCCTCAAGCATCAATGTGTAACTGATTATATATCCAATGATGGTTTGTTCACTTTATGCACTGTGTTAATTAAAGTAGATTTGCATTTGATTTTTAATATTGCACACCTTTACTGTAGATCAGGGACAAACTGCACATGTTATGATGTTAACTTATAATATATGAGCAAGATTGAAATATGTATGAGCAAGATTGAGACCTACTAATTAGTTTACCTGAGATACCTATTGCTTTTCTTTCCTTGTTACTACAATTATGCTTCCACTTACTTTGTCTAAGGAATATGTTTTGGATAGGGCACAAAAGTATGCAAGCTAGTCTCAAGCTAATCTTGATGTTTTGGATTTTAGAGTTTAAGTTGTCCTATCTTCTGTCCTAACTTTACGTTTACCGAAATATCTTGCTGTTTTTTGCCTCTCCACAGAGTTTAAGTTGTCTGTTAACTGTTAAGATTATTTTTTTCTCTGATAATGTCATGTTGTCCTCTCGTTTTATGCTACTTTTTCCAGAATAGATGTAGTGTCTTCTTCTATTTCAAGATATTCAGGCTTCCATAACTTTGGCATTAGACTCTTTATACGTCTTAAGCTATGGGTCTGTGTACTAACATCTAAAATTGAAAGTTGAGAAAATGGGAAGATGCTAGAAATCGACCTATCTTTGGCAATCGAAAGTTAGAACTGTATCATTTAAGAAGCTGGGGTTTGATTCTGTTTTAGTTCCTATGGTCAAGACAAAAACCCGGTGGAAGAGAACATAATGTATTTTTGAACTAGTAAGCTTGGACTTCTCGTCTGCTAATTTAGCGTGTATGATTGCTGCAGTGGACAGAACATGGACGTTGAAGTTGGGCTCGTGAAGTTGAACTTGATTTGCTGCCCATCAACTGGTGATTCTGATCAGAAGAAGATATTGATCTAATTGTAGGAGATATTGATCTAATTACAACTTAATTTTCTACTTCTTTAATGACACATGTTCTTGCTGTAAATTTTCTTTTGGTAATCATGTAGTCGTGCTTGTTGGAACTTCGTTTTCTTTTGCTGTACCATTGCTATTATGGTGATTATTGTTTTTTGCCTCTGCCATATTGAGTCTACATCAAGTTCTATGCTTCCATTGTTATCATCACAACAACAAATGAACATTTATGGAGTAAAACCAAGAAAGTTGATGGGTATCCCCTCGTGTGAATGCCTTAGTCCTGATTGCCACTGCTTTTGTCCTTGTCCAGAATGTTGTTGATGTATGTCTTATTTACATTTTACGTATGGCAAGAAGAGATCGTGTGTGCTTCTATATATGCGTACATAGTGCTAAGTAACTATTATTTTCTATGTAATTCTGATGGTCTCTTCTTCCTATCATTAAGCAACTTGCTTTGCCATTGAATTCAGAGTCTGGAGATATCACGAGTTCAAAAAGTATGCTTTTGTGCTTTTGTTTAGCTTAAAGGGACAATTGTCTTGGGAACCAGCCTTTGGCTTATTGGTGTAATCGATAACCGAATCAATAAGCCCCCAAAATCGATAAATCGAAATCAAAAAAATTGAAACCTTATTGAAACGATAATGATAAGCATATGTACAAATTGATAATCGATAAGTAATTATCAATAAGGGTCAAAATCAAATCGATAAATCGAATGCACACCCCTACTGTCTGTATGGTCCTGGGCGCCCAAACCAGATCGCCTACGATTTTTCCAGACCATCAAAATTACCTATGGAACAAGCCACTACCTCTACATGACCGTTCCTCATTTTATGGCATTTTAAGATCATAAAACTGGAACTCCGCTCGATTCCAAGATTTATGTGTGATATAACCCATACCATCTGCATGGGCTCGGGTGCCCAGAACCAAATCACCTAAGATCTTGTCGGACCATAAAAAATAACCTAAGGAACAATAGTCACCTCCTCGCCATGGTCGTTCCTCGTTTTTGGAATTTTAGGACCATAAAACTGAAATTTCGATAGATTCCCAAATTTTCTTATGCCCAGGCCATCTGTATGGGCCCGGGAGCCTGGACTCGAATAGCCTAAAATTTTGGGGACAATAAAAAATAACCTAGGGAACAATAGTCACCACCTCGCGATGACCGTTCCTCATTTTTGGAATTTTAGGGCCATAAAACTAGAATTCCGTCCGATTCTCATATTTTCTTGTACTATAGGCCATGCCATCTCAGTTGACACGGGTGCCCAGATCCAGATCACACAAGATTTTTTCAGACCATAAAAAATGACCTAAGTAACAATAGTCACTATCTAACCATGAACATTCCTCGTTTTTTGGTGTTTCAGGGCCATAAAAGTGGAATTCTGTCGGATTCCTAGATTTTCGTATCTATAGCCCATGCTATCTGCATGGGCCTGGGCGCGAGGACCCCGATTGCCTATAAAATTTGTAGGACCACAAAAATGACCTAAGAAACAATAATCACCACCTCTCCATGTCCATTTCTTTTATTTGGCGTTTTAGATCCATAAAACTTGAATTTTGCCTTATTCAAAATTTTCATGAGATATAGTCCACACCATCTGCATGGGCCCGGGAAACTTGACCCGTATCGCCTAAAATTTTGCCGTACTATAAAAATTGATCTAAGGAACAATAGTCACCACATCGCTTGACCATTCATATTATAGCATTTTTGTCCATAAAATTAGAATCTCGCCCGATTCCCAGATTTTCATGTGTTATAGCCCACACTATCTACATGGGATCGGGCGACCGAATCCAGATCACCTAAAATTTTGCCGGACCTACAAAAGTGACTGAAGGAACTATAGTCACCACCTCACCATCATCGTTCCTTGTTTTTTGGTGTTTTAGGGATGTAAAAGTGAAATTTTGCCCGATTCCTAGGTTTTCGTATGCTATAGCCCACGCCATTTAAATTGGCCCAGGGGTTCGTACGCGGTTTGCTTAAAATTTAGTCGGACCATCAAAAGTGACCTAAGTACTAATAGTCACCACCTCGCCATGGTTGTTCCTTGGATTTTGACGTTTTAGGGCCATAAAATTGGAATTTCGTCTTATTCCAAGATTTTTGTTTTCTAAAGCCCACACTGTCTGCATGGCCTTGGGCGACTAGACCCCAATCACCTAAAATTTTGTCGGACCAAAAAAATAACCTAAGGAACAATAATCACTGTATGTCCATGACTGTTTCTCATTTTTTCGCGTTTTAGGCCCATGATACTAGAATTTTGCTCGATTCTCAAACTTTCATGTGTTAAAGCTCACGCAAGCTGTATGGGCTCGGGCGACCAAACTTGGATTGCCTTAAATTTTTCTAGACCATAAAAAACAATCGAAGGAACAATAGTCACTGACTCACCATGACTTCTCCTCATTTTTTTTGGCATTTTAGGGCCATGAAACTAGAATTATGCCTGATTTTAGATTTATGTGTGATATATACTGTGCCATATGCAAAGCCCTACCAGATATTCGTGTGATATAGTCCACAACAAATGCGATGGCGAGGACGCCCGGAACAAGATCGCCTAGATTTTTTCGGACCATAAAAAATGACCTATGGAGTAATAGTCATCGTCTCGCCATAACTATTCCTTGTTACTTGGCATTTTAGGGCCATGAAACTGGAATTCCACCTGATTCTTAGATTTTCCTGTGCTATAGTTCATGCCATCTGCATGGTCGTAGCGCCTGGACTCGGATCGCCAATTTTTTTTTCGAGAAATAAAAAATGACCTAAGGAACAATAGTCAGTGCTTCTCCATGACCGTTACTCGTTGTTTTGCATTTTAGGGCCATAAAATTGGAATTCGGGTTTTCAAATTTTCGTGTGCTGTACTCCATGCCAACTACATGGCCCCGGGTGACTCGAATCGCTTAAAAATTTTCCAGACGACAAAAAATGACCTAAGAAACAATAGTTACTACTTCACCATATTCATTCCTAGTTTTTGGCATTTTGGGGCCAAAAAGATGGAATTTCGCTCGATTCTCAAATTTTCGTGCTCTATCGCCCATGCCATTTGCCAGACAATCAAGAAGGACTGAAAGAACAAAAGTCACTGCCTCGTCATGACCGTTCTTTGTTGTTTGGTGTTTTAGGGCCATAAAATTGGAATTTTCTCTCATTCCAAGATTTTCATGTGCTATAGTCCAAGCCACCAGCATGGGCCCGGGCGATCAGACCCAGATCGCCTAAAGTTTTATCGGACCATTAAAAATGACCTAAGGAACAATAGTCACAGTCTCACCATGATCGTTCCTTATTTTTTGGCATTTTAGGACCATGAAACTAGAATTCTGTCCGATTTCTAAATTTTCGTGTGTTATAGCCCCATCTGCATGTGGCCGGGCGCCCGGACCTGGATCGCCTAAAAAAAATTTTGGACCATAAAAAAAGACCTAGGAAATAATAGACACCACCTCACCATGACCGTTCCTCATTTTTGGCGTTTTAGGGCCATAAAATTTGAATTCCGCTTGTTTCTCAAATTTATGTGTGCGGCCACAACATCTACATGGGCCAGAGAAATCGGACCTGGATGACGTAAAAATTTTCCCAGACCATAAAAAATGATCGAATGAGCAATAGTCTCCACCCCGCCATGACCATTCCTCATTTTCTGGTGTCTTTGGGCCAAAAAACCGGAATCCCGCCCAATTTCCAGATTTTCTGGGGCTATAGCTCACTTTATCTGCATGGACACGGGCGACCAGACCTGGATCGCATAAAATATTATCGGACCATCAAAAATGACATAAGGAACAATAGTCACTACCTCTTCATGACTGTTCAGCGTTTTACGACCATAAAACTAGATTTTTTATCTGATTTCCCAATTTTCGTGTGCTATAGAACATGCCTTTCGAATGGGCCCGGGCGCCAAGTGCCTAATTGCCTCACCCCAAACCTGAAGAGGTGTGGTCGGCACCTAGTTCCATACTCGGCCCGAGTGTACTACTCTATAACTGTGAACTCTAGAGGGGTAATCCTCAACTTAGGTCGATGAGGCCATATTCTGAATCATCTGAAAATAACGTCTATAACTAGCAATACAAAACTAAACATATACATAGGGATGGTAAATCCACACTACTGATATACAAAATGTACAGGACTCATCTACAAGCCTCTTGGGATAATTGAACTGTATCACGGTCGGGACAGTGCCTCGACCTACCCATCAAACCTGTATATATAAAATGGACTCCAAGGTATAGACCTTGTAACTCCGAGGAAGTGGAGATTAGTAACCAAGATGATGTTTGACTTTGTCTACTAGGAAGGTCTATCCAGTTGTCTATCAGGACCTGCATGCATGAAATCCAGTGCCACCAACAAGTTGAGCATGTAAGGCAACAAAATAACTGAAAGCTGAAACTGAATTGATAATATAATTACTGAAAGTATCTGGGAGTCAAATATAATTTGAAAATATGATTACCTGTTAATACTGTCTCATCTCTCTCAATATAGTAAGTAAAATAGTTGTCCGACCCTATAAGACTCGGTATGTGTAACTGCTCTGCCGTAGTAGGCTTGCTCATAGGCGCTTAGCCATATTAGGCTCTGTATCTCGGCCATTCTAGGCTCACTCATATGCTCTCGACCATAGTAGGCTTGGTATATAACTCACCATATGATATGAGGTTTCCCAATAAGGGCCTGCCCATCGATTATAGCTCGATGGTGGTGAAAATATTGTAATATATATATATATATATATATATATATATATATATATATATATATACACACACACACACACACACACTCATCTCTTGACTGAAAGAAGACAAAACTAAGCTGTATATGAAGTCTCTATAAGAGAGAATACTATAACTTATGAGACTAGGATAATGTACATAAATTGAAGAATAAGAACTTCTCTTTATGTCTCATTATCAAATGCATGTATTTACGGGATCATGCCAAAATGAAGGAAATGTTTAGCCTTAACATATCTTATCACAATCTTTCCAATCACCAAGTTGAACTCGACTCTTCACACCTTAATCTACAACAATGATAATAATACTATCATTAAGTTACGAAAGGTACAACTATCGCACAAGGAACGACAAGCTTATTTTGTATTAAAACGGGCAACATCTCCCCTATAATACTTACTTCCTCCAAATTCAATATAACACCAACAAAAATAATAAAAATATATATACATTATTTTCCAACCTTATATACACCACAAAATACTAAAAAACAGCCCAACACACCCCAATCTCTTCATAAATAAAACGATCACCATAGTAGTATCAAACATCCCAAAAATATTACGACGAACAACCAACCCACCACCCTGAATTTATGTGGTGTTTATCCACAAACTTCCTCCTAAAATACTCCACAAAATATTAGTAAAACATTCAGCCCAACAACAACACAAAAGAGCCCACAAAACAGTCCGCTACAAGTGAATAACTCGAACTCACGGCTTCCGATCACTGTCCCGTGAGTTCTTATAAATATAGAACGACTTACCATGCATTTATAGCATAAAAAATGGATTAAATAGAGCAGTAAACTTACCTTATTTTTTGGATAATTCATCTCCTTCTTGGTTCTTCAAACTCTAGGTTTTACCTCCAATAAGAACTTGAAAGGGAGAGAAAATCGATTAGGGTTTGTGGGCAATATTTGGGAGGATTTTTGCAGAGCTTATCTCTAGTTATTATGACCTATTATTAGTATAATATATGAAGGAAATATTCCTTTAAAAGGACTCTTTGGATTACCCGAAGTGGCCCATTTTTGGACTCTCATTTAAGCAAGTAGATGACACACATACTTGCACCTAACAGTCTGCGTATTCTTGCAAAAACGTATATATCTCTCTCTTCCAATGTCTTATTGACAAACAGTTTAATGCGTTAAAAAATAGACTCATAGATATTCAATTTCATGGGTGGAACAGCCCGTAAATCTAAGTATATTGGGAGAAACTTGCAGTTACATTTGACCCAAATTTCAGTAAAACCTATGAACGTAACTTGTGATGACTTTCATCGACTTTTTCTCCGCAACTCGCCTGACTTAAAAACATAACACGACTATTATATGACTAACATAACCTAATTATTATGTAAACACCCTAGTCCCACCACAAAAGTACATGTTATATCATTCCCAACTTGTCGACTTTCGATGAAATATTATTTTCTTACCTTCCAACCCTCTTTGTACTTGTTTTTCATGATCTTCACTATATGCAACATCCGAGATAATATGATAACTTACTTTATATACTTCCAAATATGATCTCATTTTCGGTCTTACATTAGTTCACTTACGACACACTTTTACGTACAAAATATAGGGTGTAACACTGATCGTCTAAAATTTTGCTGGACAATCAAATACACCTAAGGAATAATAGTCACCGCTTCGCCATGCCATTCCTTATTCTTTGGTATTTTAGGGTCATAAAATTAGAATATTGCCTGATTCCAAGATTATCATGTGCTATAGCCCACGCATCTACATGAGCTCGATTTACCAGACTCCGATCGCCTACAATTTTTTTGGACCATAAAAAATGACCTAAGGAACAATAGTCATCGCCTCGCCCTCACCTTTCCTCATTTTTGAGTTTTAGGGTCATAAAACTTGAATTCGGCCCAATTCTCAAATTTTCGTGTGCTATACTCCAAGCCAACAATATATCCCCATGCGACCCGACTCGGATCGCCTAAAATTTTTTCGGACAATAAAAAATAACCTAATGAATAATAGTCACCACCTTTCCATGACCGTTACTCGTTTTTGGGAGTATTAGGGCCATCAAATTAGAATTCCGCCCGATTTCCAAATTATTGTATGCTATAGCCCATGCCATATGCATGGACCGGGAGAACAAACCCGGATCGCATACAATTTTGACAGACAACCAAAACGATATAAGGAACAATAGTGACCGCCTCGCCATGATTGATCCTCGTTTTTGTTTTTTGCATTTTAGAGCCATAAAACTAGAATTCTGTCCAATTCTGACATTTTCGTGTGTTATGCTCCACACTAATGATATGGCCCCAAGCGACCGTACCCGGATCACCTAAAATTACCAGATCATAAAAATGACCGAAGGAACAATAATCATCACCTCACCATGATTAGGGGTGTGTATTCGAATCGGTTTATCGATAAATCGAATCGATTATTTGTTATCGGTTTATCGATTTATCAATTTCGATTTTAAAAATTTTCTTATCGAGTTATCGATTTCGATTTCGATTTTGTCCACTTCGGTTATCGGTTTATCGATAAACCGATAAAATATGCTAAAAAGACAACTATACCCTTATTATATATAACCTTTCCTTTACCCTAACTTATTATTTCTATTTTCCTCCTCTACCCTTATTATTTCCTAATTTCCCTACCATATTATTTTCTCTTCACAACTTCACCTGTTCAGTTCAAGCGTCGCTTCTGCCTTCTAAAGTTCCTAAAAAATACCCTATTATTTCCTCTTCACAGGTCACGACTTCACGTCTTCACCCGTTCAGTTCAGGCGCCGGCGAGCTGAAGTTCAGAATCTGAAGTTCCTCAAGAGTGAAGATCTACTCACTGTTCTGCTTCTACCCCTTTAGAGCTGAAGCCTCAAATTTTCTTCACCCAAAATTCCTCCTTTCTCGGTTTCTCCCACATATCTGGTAATTCTCTATCTCCAAAAGGGTTCTCTCAATATTTTTTTTCTGTTTGATAAGGGTAAATTACAAAATTTTATAGAAGCTATGAACGTGATGGTTGAACAAATGCTTAATTTTATATAAGTGTACACACTAACAACGATTCTCAAAAAGTTATTGAATTGAAAACAAAAAAAGCCTCGAAGCGATGCACAATAGTTCTTTCAATTTGATAAGCATGGTACAATGGAACCAAAGTGAATGTTTTTCTTTAAATAAGATCAACAGAACTGCTTTTAAGGGTTTCCAAAAAGGATTTTCATTTTTAAACAACAAGTAATTGGAAAAAGGAAAAAAACATTTTACTTTTTTATTGGTATCATTTTCCACCTTATTAGTGTGATGATTTACAACTAAGTTTCAATTGCTTCTTGTATGCAAATGGTGAAAACCTACTTAAGGCAACAATGTAAAACAATTAAACAAGGTTTGTATTTTATTTTGATATGTAGATTCAAGAGCGAGGAGTGCTGACTTCGTCTTGTTTTGGTTCATTCAACTCGTTTAAGACTGTAAGTTACATTCTTCATTCACTTCACATGGCTGAAAATAATAATATTGATAAAGTGGCTGATGAAAGTAGAGGTTCTCAGTCTACGACTGGAACTACTCACTCGACAGTTACAAAACAAAGCAAAAAACAATCTCGGGCATGGGATTTTTTGAAGAAAAAGTTGTTGCTAAAGGAAATAATAAATATGCAAGTAGATTTTGTGGACAAGAATATTTTGAGACAAAAGGCAAAAAGTACGACACAAATGAATGGTCATATCGATAAATGTCCAAAGAATCCTTATAAAGTTGAAAAAGGTAAAAAACTATTACAATTTCAAACATTATCCGGGGGGTGAGGGGTGGGGTGGGTAATAAAGGTGGTCTTATTCCATGAAAATTTGATCAAGAAGAGTGTAGGATGGCTTTGTGTCGTATGGTGATTGTTGATGAACTTCCATTTAGTTTTGTTAAGAAGGAAGGCTTTAGAATCTTTATGAAAGTGGCACAACCTTATTTTCATATTCCTTCCCGTACTACTGTTACACGAGATTATTTTACTCTTTTTAATGTGAAAAAAAATAAATTAATGAAGTTTCTTAAAGGAACAAGCCAAAGAGTAAGTCTTACCACTGATACATGGACTTCTATTCAAAAAATTAACTATATGTGCACCACAGCCCATTGGATTGATAGTGAATGGATTATGCATAAAAGAATTATTAGTGGTTGAAACACTAGTGTGCCTTCAAGATTGGCTTCAGAGTGAATCGCTTCCTGTAAATGTTGAGGAAGATTTAGATTTTCTTGAGGCACTCGAAGAAGGTATATATATTTTAATTAATTTTATTGTATTAATATAGTTAAATAATATATTAATTGCTTGACTTGTTAATATATATTCTAATTAGATTTTACTAGTCTTGGCAAAGAAGCTTCCACCGATGATGTTTGCTAGAGTTTGTTAGCTGCTATGTAAGTTCTCCATTTTAAATAATATACTTGTAAAAGAATGTGATATTTTAGAAATTTCTTAGTATTTTTCTCTTTAATAACTTGAGGGTTGATTCTTGGTTTGCTGCCCATTATATATATAGATTTGCCAATGTGTAACTGATGGTTTGTATGCACTGTACTGGTTTGTTCACTTTATGCACTGTGTTAATCCAATTTATGCCCATTATATATACAGATTTGCCAACGTGTAACTGATTATATATCCAATGATGGTTTGTGCATAATTGTTCATTTTATGCACTGTGTTAATTAAAGCAGATTTGCATTTGATTTTTAATATTGCACACCTTTGCTGTAGATCAGGGACAAACTACACATGTTATGATGTTAACTTATAATGTATGAGCAAGATTGAGATATGTATGAGCAAGAGTGAGACCTACTAATTAGTGTACCTGAGGTACCTGTTGCTTTTCTTTCCTTGTTACTACAATTATGCTTCTACTTACTTTATCTAAGGAATATGTTTTGGATAGGGCACAAATGTATGCAAGCTAGTCTCAAGCTAATCTTGCTTGTAACGACCCGGCCGGTCGTTTTTGGAATTTACGCCCCGATCCCCCATTAACTACTTTCCCTAAGTTCATTTCTGCTATTTTGGTTTGCCGGGACGTTCGGTATTAGGATTCGGAGTGTTTTGGGACACTTAGTCCCTAAATGAGAGTTTAAGAGTTGAAAAATGGTCCGTATTCGGAACAGTGTGAAGACGACCTCGGAATAGAAATCCGATGGTTCCTTTAGCTCCGTTAGGTGATTTCGGGGTTGGGAGCATGTTCAAAATGTTATTTGGAGGTCCGTAGCTCTTTTAGACTTAAAATGTCGAAGTTTGAATTTTTGAAGTTTCCGGTCCGATAGTGAATTTTTGATCCGAGGGTCGGATTTGAATTCTGGAAGTTGCTGTAGCTCCATCATGTCATTTGGGATGTGTGTGCAAAATTTCAGGTAATTTGGACGAGGTTTGGTTAGGTTTTTGATCGAAAGCGTATTTGGTTAGATTTTGAAGTTCTTAGGCTTGAATTCTTAATTTAATCGGGTTTTCGGCGTTGTTTTGGGTGATTTAAGGATTGGTACAAGTTCGAATAAGGTATTAGGTGGTATTGGTGTTTTTGGTTGGGGTCCCGGGGGTCCCGGGATGATTTCGGATGCTCAACAGGTTAATTTTTGGAAGTTAGAAGGAAATTTGCAGCAGGCTTCTGTTGTTTTCGCTTCTGCGGCTTGGGAACCGCAGAAGCGGCCTTTGCGCAGCAGAAGCGATTTAGCTCCTCCTCCTCTAAGACCGCAGAAGTGGTCTGTTATCTGCATAAGCGGAGCCGCAGAAGCGGTCTGTTATCCGCATAAGCGGAGCCGCAGAAACGGCTTTGAAGCCGCATAAGCGGAGTCGCAGGAGCGACCTTTGTACCGCAGGAGCGGAATTTGGGCTTCCCTCCAATTTCTGCAGAAGCGGAATATTGCCCGCGGAATCGTAATCGCAGAAGCGATTTTTGGTCTGCAGAAGCGAAATTTGTCCCCTTAATGAGAAA
>MU749758.1:2710-53186 GCA_026770625.1 Nicotiana glauca | reverse complement strand
TCCCGGGAGATCCCCCTGCACTTTTATTTTGGGACTACGGGACGGTATCCCGGGAGATCCCCCTGCACACTGATGATTGGATTACGGGAAGGTATACCTGAAGATTCTTTGATATTGATATAAGGTTTGGACTACGGGACGGTATCCCGGGAAGTTCCATTGGACTGTTGAGAAAAGGGCTACAGGACGGTATCCTGGAAGACCCTCGTCGGTATTCTTGTAATTTTGCTGTATTTACTCTGTGTTTCTATTTTGTCTTGCAGTACTATATTTCATTGAACTGTCTTATCACATCGCTGTGTTCATTTGTTTTCATCAGACTTCGATATTGTTAATCTCTTGCTATTTTATTGTTTTCTGTCTAAGTAGGGCCCTGACCTTTCCTCGTCACTACCCAACCGAGGTTAGGCTTGACACTTACTGAGTACCGCTGTGGTGTACTCACGCCTCTTCTGCGCATGTTTTTCATGTGCAGATCCAGGTGCTTTCGAGCAGGCATACTATCAGTAGCTGTCAGAGAGCGTATTGGGGACTTGAGGTATACATCTGCTACGTCCGCAGATCCGCAAAGTCTCCTTCTCATTTTATCCATAGTTATTAGATGTTATTTCGATCCTTCTTTGTATTAGACTATTCTGGTGATTAAAGCGGTGTAAGATTTCTCATAGCCTGTGTTGCCCGTAGGTTTCCGGGTCTTGGAGGTTTCTTCAGTAATTGGTATTAAAGTGTATGTGCCAGGCGGCAACTATATACATTACTCATGTTATTTAGTTTTGATTATAAATTTTGCAATTGTTATTACTTCCGCAATGTGTTAGGCTTACTTGGTCGCGAAGACTAGGTGCCGTCATGACGTGTTCACAATTGGTGAACTAGGGTCGTGACATTACTGTTTTGGCATTTAGAGTTTAAGTTGTCCTAGCTTCTGTCCTAATTTTACGTTATCAAAATATCTTGCTATTTTTGGCCTCTCCACAGAGTTTAAGTTGTCTGTTAACTGTTAAGATTATTTTTTTCTATGATAATGTCATGTTGTCCTCTTGTTTTATGCTACTTTTTCTAGAATAGATATAGTGTCTTCTTCTATTTGTAGATATTCATGCTTCCATAACTTTGGCATTAGACTCTTTATACATCTTAAGCTATGGGTCTGTGTACTAACATCTAAAACTGAAAGTTGAGAAAATGGGAAGATGCTAGAAATCGACCTATCTTTGCCAATCAAAAGTTAGAACTGTATCATTTAACAAGCTGGGGTTTGATTCTATTGTAGTTCCTATGCTCAAGAGAAAACCCGGTGGAAGAGAACATAATGTATTTTTGAACTAGTAAGCTTGGACTTGTCGTTTTCTAATTTGGCGTGCATGATTGCTGTAGTGGACAGAACATGGACGTTGAAGTTGGGCTCGTGAAGTTGAACTTGATTTGCTGCCCATCAACTGGTGATTCTGATCAGAAGAAGATATTGATATAATTGTAGGAGATATTGATCTAATTGCAACTTAGTTTTCTACTTCTTTAATGACACATGTGCTTGCTGTAAATTTTCTTTTGGTAAT
Organism: Nicotiana glauca; assembly: GCA_026770625.1. Lineage (NCBI taxonomy): Eukaryota > Viridiplantae > Streptophyta > Magnoliopsida > Solanales > Solanaceae > Nicotiana > Nicotiana glauca. Next base: position 51,627 of record MU749758.1, on the reverse strand, counting down.
CATATAGTCGTCTTGTTGGAACTTCATTTTCTTTTGCTGTACCATTGATGTTATGGTGATTATTGTTTTTTGCCTCTTCTATATCGAGTCTACATCATGTTCTATGCTGCCACAGTTATCATCACAACAACTGATGAAAATTTATGCAGTAAAACCAAGAAAGTTGATGGGTGCCCCCTCGTGTGAATGCCTTAATCCTGATTGCCACTGTGTTTGTCCTTGTCCAGAATGTTGTTGATGTATGTCTTATTTACATTTTACGTATGGCAAGAAGAGAGATTGTGTGTGCTTCTATATACGCGTACATAGTGCTAAATAACTATTATTTTCTATATAATTCTGAAAGTCTCTTCTTCCGATCATCAAGCAACTTGCTTTGCCATTGAATTCAGAGTCTGGAGACATCACGAGTTCAATGAGTATGCTTTTGTGCTTTTGTTTAGCTTAAAGGGACAAATGTCTTGGTAACCAGCCTTTGGGTTATTGGTGTAATTGATAATCGAATCAATAAGCCCCCAAAATCGATAAATTGAAATCGAAAAAATCGAAACCTTATTGAAACGATAATGATAAGCATATGTATAAATCGATAATCGATAAGGGTCAAAATTGAATCGATAAATCGAATGCACACCCCTAACCATGATCATTTCTTGTTTTTTGACATTTTAAGGCCATAAAACCAGAACTCCACCCGACTCCCATATTTTCGTATGCTATAGCCGGCGCCATTTGACGGACTATAGAAAATGACTAAAGGAACAATAGTCACCGCCTAGCCATGGTCGTTCCTCATTTTTTGGTGTTTTAGGCCATAAAACTAGAATTCTACCTGGTTCTTAAATTTTTATGTGCTATAGCCCACGCCATCTGCAAGGGCAAGAGCACTCGGACCCGATCATATAAAATTTTGTTGGACTATCAAAAATGACATAAATAACAATAGTGACCACCTCGCTATGTCCGTTCCTCATTTTTTGGCATTTTTGGACAATAAAACTAAAATTCTACCCGATTCCTAGAATTTTGTCTGCTAGGCCACGCTATCTACATGGGCTCGGGCGCCTGACTCGGATTGCCTAAAATTTTTTTGGGCCATCAAAAATGACCTAGGGAATAATAATCACCACCTCGCCCTAGTCGTTCCTTTTTTTGGCGTTTTAGGGTCGTAAAACTGGAATTTCGCCCAATTTCAAAATTTTCGTATTCTATAGCTCACGCCATCTACATGGGCCCGATTTCCCGAATCGCCTAAAGTTTTCTCGCACCATAAAAAATGACCTAAGGAACAATAGTCACTGCCTCACCATCACCGTTCCTCCTTTTTGCATTTTACGGCTATAAATCTAGAGTTGCGCTTGATTTTTAGATTTTTGTATGCTATAGCCCACGACATCTGCACGGGCCCGGGCTACCAGGCCCGGATAGCCTTAATTTTACTGAACAATAAAAAACGACTTAAGTAATAATTGTCACGACCTCTCCATGACAGTTCCTCATTTTTGGCGTTTTAGGGCCATAAAATTAGAATCCCACCTAATTTCTAGATTTTCGTATGTTATAGCACACGCCATGTGCATGGTCCTGAGCGCCTGGACCCGGATCGCCTAAAATTTTGCTGGACCATTAAAAACGACCTAGGGAACAATAGTCACTACCTCGTTATAACCGTTCCTCGTTTTCTGACGATTTAGGGCCATAAAACAAATATTTCGCTCGATTCTCATTTTCGTGTGCTATACCCATACCATCTACATGGGAACCGGGTGATCGAATCCGGATCACAAACATTTTTGCTGGACTATCTAAACCTACCTAGGTGACAATAGACACTGCCTCGCCATGATTGTTCCTCATTTTTCCCTGTATATTAGGACTATAAAACTGGAATTCTGCTTGATTCCCATATTTTCAAGTCTATAGCCCATGCCATCTGCATGGAGCCGGGCGTCCGGATGTCACAACCCTAACCCCGATCGTGATGGCGCCCAACACACTGCTAAGCAAGCCCGACCAATTTAATAACCTCAACCATTTTTGTGCAGTTCATAAATTAATTAACACAGATAAATTACTAAGTCATAATACTGAAATTCTGAAATAGAGTTAAAACATGCGGAAATCCCAAATATCAACACTACCACACATCCCGAAGAATCCGATGTCACAAGTCTGAGCCTCTAGTACATGAGTATCAACCTACTACATATAGTTCTAAAGAAATGCGGAAATGAAACAATAAGATATAAAGGAAGATCAGGACTGCGGACGTCATGCAGCTACCTTGATGCTCTCGGATAAGCTGCTCGGCAGAGAAGTCCTCACTCAGCTTTAGATGAACCTAGATATGCACGCAAGGTGTAGGGAGTAATGTGAGTACTCCGACCCAGTGAGCAATAAATATAAATAAAGGCTGAGAATAAGAAATCCTAAATAGGCACAAAGTAATTCTATAAATACAGCAACTTAAACCAAGTAGTATTAAGTCAGTAAAACCAATAACAACAATTTTGGAAATACTACAACAAATAAGTAAGTAAATGACAATCAAATATGAAATGCAACACATAGTCCGGTACTCCCTTATACCCGCTGCGCCATGCAGTCCGCTCCATTTATTTATTGTCAACGGTGCTTAATGGGGGTGCGCAGACTCCGGGAGGGGCCCCTTAAGGCCCAAGCACAATAATAAGCCATTTCGTGGCATCAACTAGGCCCTCGGCCTCATATCAATATCAATATAATACCGCTGCAACGCGCAACCTGATCCCATATTCAGTCCAAAATCATTTAAGCACCTCGAGCACAATAATATAGAAATATTCAACCCAAACTTCAGTAAAAATATTAATTAAGTTTTCAAGTTTGAGAAAAGGTGGCTGGGTTTGCAAGACAGTATTAAATACTAGGACTAAGTTCAATAATATGTAAAAATGGTAAGAAACCAGTAATAGCAATCCCTGAAGGATTCAATTAATTGGCACGAAGCCCAAATATAGCAATCAACTCAAATTATAATGATAATAAGTGAATTTCAGTCAAATACGCAGTATATTCATCTACCGGGATGGACCAAGTCACAATCCCCAATGGTGCTCTACCCCACACTCGCTATTCGGCGTGCAAGTCACCTCAATATAGCACTACGAAGTGCAAATTCGGGGTTTCAAACACTCATGACATCATTTACATCTGTTACTCACCTCAAGCCGGCCAAAATCCTAGCTCACTATGCCCTTGCCTCTCAAATCGACCTCCTCGCGCATCGAATCTGACCAAAACCACAACGAATACATCACAATATGCCAATGGAACAATACCCAATCGAAAACAATCGAAAATAGCAAAAATCTCGAAATTAACAAAACCCGAGCCCACTTCTCGAAAATCAGAAAATTTTACATCAACGGGTTCCTTATCTCGCCACGAGTCTATACATACAAAGATTACCAAAATCGTAATTCCAATGACCCCACAAATCCCAATTTTTGTTCTCTTAAGTTTTCAGCCCTAAATCACCATTTTTGCCCATTAATTACTTGAGTTTTCATCTCTAATTCATGTATTTACACCATAAAATCGTGTTTTAAGTCCAAGAACCCATACCTTATGGAAACCCCTTGAAATCTCTCTTCAAAATCGCCCCCAATTCTCCAAGCTCGAGTTAAAAATATGAAACCCTTCAAAAATTCGCGAAGATGAAATTAAATAGCACTACCCAGACATTTCCGCATCTACGACTCCCGCTTTTGCGGTCAATGCACCGCTTGAAATATCCGCTTCTGCGGTTGAAATTCTACACCTGTGCCTTCAGCTTATGCGGACCAAGCTCCGCATTTGCGGATTCCCCCAAAATTCTCAAATATCGCATCTGCGGTCATCAAATCCGCACCTGCGTTCCTCCCCGCTTCTGCGACCTTCACCTCGCTCCTCTGGTCCAATTTCCACAGAAGCAAAAGTACCAAAAGCAACAGAAATTCCTTAAGTTTCACAAGCCAAACTTCCCGTTAACCATCCAAAATCACCCCGAGGCCCCCGGTACCTCAACCAAAAATACCTACACCTCCTATAACATCATTCAAACATGTTCCAATCCTCAAACCATCAATTCCCATCGGATTCAAGCCTAAGTTCTTCTAAAACTTTCGAAACACGCATTTGATAAAAACCCCAACCAAATCCCCTCCGAATGACCTAAAATTTTACACACACATCCCAAATCACCTAACGGAGCTACTACAACTCTCGGAATTCCATTCCGACACTCGGATCAAAATCTCACCTATCAACCAGAATTCGCCAAAATACTAACTTCGCCAATTCAAGCCTAATTCTACACCGGACCTCCAAAATCATTTCTGATCACACTCCTAAGTCACAAATCATTCCCCGAGGCTAACCGAATCATCGAAATCCATATCCGAGCCCTCTAACTCATAAGTCATCATCCGGTTGACTTTTCCAAAACAAGCCTTCCTTAAAGAGACTAAGTGTCTCATTTCCTTCTAAAGCCAATCCAAATCAACTCGTTCACACAAGACTCTTATAATGAAACATAAAGAAGCAGAAAATAGGGAAAACGGGGCTGACAAGTCCTCACTCAGCCTTAGATGCACCTGGATCTGCACGCAAGGTGCAAGGAGTAATGTGAGTACTTTGACCCAGTGAGCAATAAACATAAATAAAGGCTGAGAATAAGAAATCCTGAATAGGCACAAAGTAATTCTATAAATATAACAACTTAAACGAAGTAGTATTAAGTCAGTAAAACCAATAACAACAATTTTGGAAATACTACAACAGATAAGTAAGTAATTGACAATCAAATATGAAATGCAACACATAGTCCGGTACTCCCTAGTATCCGCTGCGGCGTGCAGCCCGCTCCATTTATTTATCGTCGACGACGCTCACTGGGGGTGTGCAAACTCTGGGAGGGGCTCCTTACGGCCCAAGCACAATAATAAGCCATTTCGTGGCATCAACTAGGCCCTCGACCTCATATCAATATCAATACAATACCGCTGCGGCGCGCAACCCGATCCCATATTCAGTCCAAAATCATTTAAGCACCTCGGGCACAATAATATAGAAATATTCAGCCCAAACTTCAGTAAAAATATTAATTAACTTTTCAAGTTTGAGAAAAGGTGGTTGAGTTTGCAAAACAGCATTAAATACTAGGACTGAGTTCAATAATATGTAAAAATGGTAAGAAACCAGTAATAGCAATCCCTGAAGGATTCAATCAATTGGCACGAAGCCCAAATATAGCAATCAACTCAAATTATAATGATAATAAGTGAATTTCAGTCAAATACACAGTATATTCATCTATCGGGATGGACCAAGTCACAATCCCCATTGGTGCTCTACCCCACACTCGCTATCCGGCGTGCAAGTCACCTCAATATAGCACTACGATGTGCAAATCCGGGGTTTCAAACCCTCAGAACATCATTTACATCTATTACTCACATCAAGCCGGCCAAAATCCTAGCTCGCTATGCCCTTGCATCTCAAATCGACCTCCTCGCACGTCGAATCTGACCAAAACCACAACGAATAAGACACAATATGCCAATGGAATAATACCCAATAAAAAACAATCGAAAAATAGCAAAAATCTCGAAATTAACAAAACCCGAACCCGGGCCCACTTCTCGAAAATCAGAAAATTTTACATCAACGGGTTCCTTATCTCGCCACAAGTCTATACATACAAAGAATACCAAAATTAGAATCCAAATGGCCCCACAAATCCCAATTTTTGTTCTATTAAGTTTTAAGCCCTAAACCACCATTTTTGCCCATTAATTACTTGAGTTTTTAGCTCTAATCCATGTATTTACACCATAAAATCGTGTTTTAAGTCCAAGAACCCATACCTTATGGAAACCCCTTGAAATCTCTCTTCAAAATCGCCCCCAATTGTCCAAGCCCGAGTTAAAAATATGAAACCCTTCAAAAATTCGTGAAGATGAAATTAAATAGCACTACCCAGACATTTTCGCATCTGCGACTCCCGCTTTTGCGATCAATGCATCGCTTGAAATATCCATTTTTGCTGTTGAAATTCTACACCTGCGCCTTTCGCTTCTGCGGACCAAGCTCCGCATTTGCGAATTCCCCCAAAATTCTCAAATACCGCATCTGCGGTCATAATATCCGCACCTGCGGTCCACCCCGCTTCTGCGACCTTCACCTCGCTCCTCTGGTCCTATTTCCGCAGAAGCGAAAATACCAGAAGCAACAGAAATTCCTTAAGTTTCACAAGCCAAACTTCCCGTTAATCATCCGAAATCACCCCAAGGCCCCAGGGACCTCAACCAAAAATACCAACACCTCCTATAACATCATTCAAACTTGTTCTAATCCTCAAACCATCAATTCCCATCGGATTCAAGCCTAAGTTCTTCTAAAACTTCTGAAACACGCATTTGATAAAAAACCCAACCAAATCACCTCTGAATGACCTGAAATTTTACACACATCCTAAATTACCTAACGGAGCTACTACAACTCTCGGAATTCCATTCCGAACCTCGGATCAAAATCTCACATATCAACCGGAATTCGCCAAAATAGTAACTTCGCCAATTCAAGCCTAATTCTACACCGGACCTCCAAAATCAATTCTGATCACACTTCTAAGTCACAAATCATTCCCCGAAGCTAACTGAATCATCAAAATCCATATCCGAGCCCTCTAACTCATAAGTCAACATCCGATTGACTTTTACAAAACAAGCCTTCCTTAAAGAGACTAAGTGTCTCATTTCCTTCTAAAGCCAATCCAAATCAACCCGTTCACACAAGACTCTTATAATGAAACATAAAGAAGCAGAAAATAGGGAAAATGGGGCAGTAACTCATGTGACGACGGGTCGAGTCGGGTCGTCACATCCTCCCCAACTTAAACAAACGCTCGTCCTCGAGCGAGTCAAGAAACATACCTGAAGCCTCAAATAGGTGAGGGTATCTGCTCCGCATCTCTCGCTCGGTCTCCCAAGTATCCTCCTCCACAGGCCGACCTCTCCACTGCACTTTCACCGAAGCAACATCCTTTGACCTCAAATTCCAAACCCGATGATCCAAAATGGCTGCTGGCTCTACATCATAAGTCAAGTGACCCTTCAGCTGAACTGTACTGAAATCTAGAACATGGGATAAGTCTCCAATATACTTCCGGAGCATAGAACCATGAAAAACTAGATGCACGCCTGACAAGCTGGGTGTCAAGGCAAGCTCATAGGCCACCTCCCCAATCCTCCGAAGTACCTCAAAAGGTCCAATGAACCGCAGACTCAATTTCCCTTTCTTTTCGAATCTCATAACACCCTTTGTGGGTGAAAACTTCAGCAAGACCTTCTCACCAATCATATATGATACATCTCGGACCTTCCTGTCCGCATAACTCTTCTGCCTTGACTGCGCTGTACGGAGTCTCTCCTGAATCACCTTCACCTTCTCCAAATGCTTCTTGAAGCAAATCTGTCCCCAACAATCTAGCCTCCCCGAGCTCGAACCAACCAACTGGAGATCTACACCGTCTCCCATACAAGGCCTTATACGGTACCATCTGAATGCTGGACTAATAGCCATTGTTGTAGGCAAACTCAGCAAGTGGTAGAAACTGATCCCATGACCCTCAAAAATCAATAACACAGGCACGTAGCATATCCTCCAATATCTGGATGGTGCACTCGGACTGCCCGTCCATCTGAGGGTGAAAGGCTGTGCTTAACTTCACCTGAGTACCCAACTCTTGCTGAACCATCTGCCAAAACTAAGAGGTAAACTGAGTGCCCCGATCTGATATGATGGAAACTGGGACACCATGCAACCAAACAATCTCTCGAATATAAATCTCTACCAGCCACTTTGAAGAATAAGTAGTACAAACCGGAATGAAGTGTGCGGACTTGGTCAGCCTGTCCACAATCACCCAAATGGCATCAAATTTCTTCAAAGTCCGAGGGAGTCTGGTAACAAAATCCATAGTGATCCTCTCCCACTTCCACTCGGGAATAACCATCTGCTGATGCAAGCCACCCGATATCTGATGCTTATATTTCACCTGCTGATAATTAAGACACCGGGCTACATACTCTACAATATCTCTCTTCATCCTCCGCCACCAATAGTGCTGTCTAAGATCCTGATACATCTTCGCGGCACCCGGATGAATGGAATACCACGAGCTATGGGCCTTCTCCAATATTAAGTCCCGAAGGCCATCCACATTGGGCACACATATCCGGCCCTGCATCCTCAACACACCATCATCTCCAATGGTCACATCCTTGGCATCATCATGTTGAACCCTGTCCTTAAGGACAAGCAAATACAGATCCTCATACTGACTCTCTCTGATGCGGTCATGCAAGGAAGACCGAGAAACCATACAAGCCAACACCCGACTGGGCTCTGAAATATCTAGTCTCACAAACTGATTGGCCAAGTACTGAACATCAACTGCAAATGGCCTCTCCTCAACTAGAATGTACGCCAAGCACCCCATACTCACCGCCTTTCGGCTCAAAGCATCGGCCACTACATTGGCCTTCCCCGGGTGATACCGAATAGTAATGTCATAATCCTTCAGTAACTCTAGCCATGTCCACTCCCTCAAAATAAGATCCTTTTTCTTGAACAGATGCTGAAGACTGCGATGATCGGTGAATACCTCACAAGATACGCCATATAATTAATGCCTTCAAATCTTCAATGCATGAACTATAACAGCTAACTCCAAATCATGAACATGGTAGTTATGCTCACAGGGCTTCAACTAACGAGAAGCATAAGTAGTAACTCTACCCTCCTGCATCAAAACACAACCTATCCCAACTTTGGAAGTATCACAATATACCATATAGGAACCTGAAGCTGATGGCAAAACCAATACTAGAGCTGTGGTCAAAGCTATTTTGAGCTTCTGAAAGCTCTCCTCACACTCGTCCGACCATACACATGAAACAACCTTCTGAGTCAACTTGGTCAAGGGCGATGCAATAGAGGAAAAACCCTGAACAAACCGGCGATAATAGTCTGCCAACCCAAGGAAACTACGAATCTCTGTGGCTGAGGACGGTCTAGGCCAACTCTACACCGCCTCTATCTTCTTCGGGTTAACCTGATTCCCCTCGCTGGACACCACGTGTCCCAAGAAAGCCACTGAGCTGAGCCAAAACTTACACTTGGAGAACTTTGCATAAAGCTTTTCCTCCCTCAATCTCTGCAATATAACTCGCAAATGCTGCGCGTGCTCCTCCTGACTACGCGAGTACACCAGAATATCATCAATGAACACTATGACAAATGAATCCAGATAAGGCCAAAATATACTGTTCATCAAATGCATGAACGCTGCTGGGGAATTGGTCAGCCCGAAAGACATAACAACAAACTCATAGTGACCATATCTAGTCCTGAAAATAGTCTTATGAATATCTGAATCCCTGATCTTCAACTAGTGATAACCCGAACGGAGATTAATCTTGGAAAACACCCTCGCTCCCTGAAGTTGATCAAACAAATCATCAATGCGAGGTAGGGGATACTTGTTCTTCACTATTACTTTGTTCAATTGCCTATAATTGATACACATTCTCATTGTGCCATCCTTCTTATTCATACAGAACTGGCGCACCCTAAGGTGACACACTAGGCCGAATGAACCCCTTATCTAGGAGCTCCTGAAGCTACTCCTTCAATTCTTTCAACTCCACTGGTGCCATACGATATGGCGGAATAGAGATGGGCTGAGTGCCCGACACCAGGTCAATACCAAAATCAAATGTCCCTATCCGGTGACATGCCCGGCAGGTCTACAGGAAACACATCGGGAAAATTCCTCACAACTGGAACAGAATCAATGCTAGGAGTCTCAGCTCCCATATCCCTTACAAATGACAAATAGGAAAGACAACCCTTCCCAACCATATGCTGGGCCTTCAAGAAAGAAATAACTATACTAGGAATATAATCAGTCACACCACGCCACTCGATCCACGGTACACCCGGTATAGCCAAAGTGACTATCTTAGCATGACAGTCTAGAATAGCATGACACGGAGATAACCAATCCATGCCAAAAATAACGTCGAGTCCAACATGCTCAATAGCAATAAATTAACTCGGGTCTCTAGGCCCCCGATAATCACAATACATGAACGGTACACACTGTCCACAACAACAGTATCACCCACCGGGGTAAACACATAAACAAGTAAAGATAGAGACTCTCGGGACATACCCAAATAATGAGAAAAATATGAAGACACATATGAATAGGTGGAATCGGGATCAAATAATACTGAGGCATCTTTGTAGCAGACTGAACAATACCTGTAATGACAGTATCTGAAGCAATGACATCTGTCCTGCCCGGCATAGCATAGAAACGAGCCTGGCCACCACCTGATTGGTCTCCACCTCTAGGATAACCCCTGACTGCCTTATCTCCTCCCCTAGCTGGCTGGGCGGGTGATGAAGTAGCTAGAGCAGAAGTCGAGGCCTGACCCCTCTGCTGATGTTGTCTGCCACGAAGTCGAGGGCATTGCCTCCTCAAGTGACCAAACTCTCTGCACTCATAACAGCTGCCCGGTGCTGGAGATGGGGACTGAAGGGAACCCCTCGCACCGGAGTGACTAGCAGATGCACTCGGCGCAGAAGAACCCTGAGCTGATGGGGCATGAGATGAACTCTGAGCTGGGAGGGCACTGAGTGAAGAGTGACCCTGCTGGGGCCCATGATAGCCACGACCTGAAGATCCCCCACGATACTCTGGACGGGCCGACTGAGCAGGCCTAAAAGAACGACCTCTACCCTGCTGGAACTGGCCCTTCGAAGGAGCACCACTATAACTGCCCGATCCACGAGGCCTCTTGGCCTCCCTCTCCTTTTGCTCTCTACGACGTACTGACTCGATCTCACAAGCGATATCCACCACCTCCTCAAACGTAGCACCCAGTACTCTCTCTCTAGTCATCAGAATACGGAGATGGTAGTTAAGGCCATCCACAAATCTCCTAATCCTCTCACGATCTGTCGGAACCATCCAGATAGCATGACGGGCCAATTGTGAAAATCTCATTTGTATAGAGTCACTGTCATATCCCTCTATGTCAACCACTCAAACTTCCTACGCAGCTCCTCTCTGCGGGACTAAGGTACATATATCTCCAGAAAAAGAGCGGAGAACTGCTGCCAAAATCAGGGGTGCTACACCGACAGGCCTACACCTCTCAAAGACCTCCCACCAAGTAAGAGCAGCCCCCGTGAACTGAAAGTAGTAAATGCCACACCACTCAACTCAAGGATCCCTACCGTCCGGAGCATACGCTGACACATGTCAAGAAAACCCTGGGCATCCTCGCCCTCAGCACCATTGAATGTCAGAGGCTGGAGCCTACCGAACCTATCGAGACGACGCTGCTTATCGTCTGGCATAGCTGAAACCACTAAGCCCTGAACTGGTGCAACCTGCTAAGCTGGAGGTGCCTCTGGTGTCTGTAGTCCTTGCACCACCTGCTCAGGTGTGCGAGCAGCGGGGGTATAATTTCCTCCCCCGGCCTGTGAAGTAGCTGCTGCTACTGTGGTAGCTTAAACTGCCTGATCCAGGCCAGTGCAGACTGATAATATCTGTGCCAAGGTCTCCTGAAGACCCGGAATTACGATAGGCACAGCTGGGGCCTAAACAGGTGCTGCTGGAGTATCCATAGCTGAAGCCTGATCCTGAGCTGGGGCAACTGGTGGATCAACAGGTGCTGCCCCGACTGCTCTGCCTTTACCCTGACCACGACCGCGTCCACGGCCTCTGGTGGCCTCAGTGGGTGGCACTAGTGGTCATCCTTCTCGTCCGATAGCTCGTGTCCTCACCCTGTGAGAGAATAGAATAATAGAAGTTTAGTTCTCAGTTCAACAAAACCGCACGACAAGAATTTCAAAAACGTGAAGTTTTTCCTAAAGGTTCTGCAGCCTCTCGAGGATAAGTACAGACGTCTCCGTACCGATCCACGAGACTCTACTAAACTGGCTCATGACTCGCGAGACCAAGTAACCTAGGCTCTGATACCAACTTGTCACGAACCCAACCCCGGTCGTGATGGCGCCCAACACACTGCTAGGCAAGCCCAACCAATACTACTACACACAAATAAATTACTGAGTCATAATACCAAAATTCTGAAATAAAGTTAAAACATGCGGAAATCCCAAATATCAATACTACTACACAACCCAAAGAATCCGGTGTCACAAGTTTGAGCCTCTAGTACATGAGTATCAACCTACTACATATAGTTCTAAAGAAATGCGGAAATGAAACAATAAGATAGAAGGGAAGATCAGGACTGCGGACGTCATGCTCCCGGATAAGCTGCTTGGCAGAGAAGTCCTCACTCAGCCTCAGATGCACCTGGATCTGCACGCAAGGTGCAGGGAGTAATGTGAGTACTCCGACCCAGTGAGTAATAAACATAAATAAAGGCTAAGAATAAGAAATCCTGAATAGGCACAAAGTAATTCTATAAATAGAGCAACTTAAACCAAATAGTATTAAGTTAGTAAAACCAATAACAACAATTTTGGAAATACTACAACAGATAAGTAAGTAAATGACAATCAAATATAAAATGCAACACACAGTCTGGTACTCCCTAGTACCCGCTGCGGTGTGCAACCTGCTCCATTTATTTATCGTCGACGGCGCTCACCGGGGGTGTGCAGACTCCGGGAGGGGCCCCTTACGGCCCAAGTGCAATAATAAGCCATCTCGTGGCTTCAACTAGGCCCTCGACCTCATATCAATATCAATACAATACCGCTGCTGCGCGCAGCCCGATCCTATACTCAGTCCAAAATCACTTAAGCCCCTCGGGCACAATAATATAGAAATATTCAGCCCAAACTCCAGTAAAAATATTAATTAACTTTTCAAGTTTGAGAAAAGGTGGCAGAGTTTGCAAAACAGTATTAAATACTAGGACTGAGTTCAATAATATGTAAAAATGGTAAAAAACCAGTAATAGCAATCCCTGAAGGATTCAATCAATAGCCACGAAGCCCAAATATAGCAATCAGCTCAAATTATAATGATAATAAGTGAATTTCTGTCAAATAGGCAGTATATTCATCTACCGGGACGGACCAAGTCACAGTCCCCAATGGTGCTCTACCCCACGCTTGCTATCCGGCGTGCAAGTCACCTCAATATAGCACTACGATATGCAAATCTAGGGTTTCAAACCCTAAGGACATCATTTACATCTATTACTCAGCTCAAGCTGGCCAAAATCCTAGCTAGATATGCCCTTGCCTCTCAAATCGACCTCCTCGCGCGTCGAATCTGACCAAAACCACAACGAATAAGACACAATATACCAATGGAACTATACCCAATTTAAAATAATCCAAAAATAGCAAAAATCTCGAAATTAGCAAAACTCGAGCCCCAGGCCCATTTCTCGAAAATTAGAAAATTTTACATCAACGGGGTCGTTATCTCGCCACGAGTCTATACATATAAAGATTACCAAAATCGAAATCCAAATGACCCCACAAATCCCAATTTTTATCCGCTTAAGTTTCAAGACCTAAACCACAATTTTTGCCCATTAATTACTTGAGTTTTCAGCTCTAATCCATGTATTTACACCATAAAATCATGTTTTAAGTCCAAGAATCCATACCTTATCGAAACCCCTTGAAATCTCTCTTCAAAATCGCCCCCAATTCTCTAAGTCCGAGTGAAAAATATGAAACCCTTCAAAAATTTGCGAAGATGAAATTAAATAGCACTGCCCAAACATTTCTGCATCTGCGACTCCATGGTCGCATCTGCGACTCCCGCTTTTGCGGTCAATGCACCGCTTCTGCGATTGAAATTCCACACCTGCACCTTCCGCTTCTGTGGACCAAGCTCCGCATTTGCGAATTCCCCCAAAATTCTCAAATACCGCATCTGTGGTCCACTTGTCGCATCTGCGACACCGCAGATGCGGTCATCAAATCCGCACCTGCGTTCCTCCTCGCTTCTGCGACCTTCACCTCGCTCCTGCGGTCCCATTTCTGTAGAAGCGAATATACCAGAAGCAGCAAAAATTCCTTAAGTTTCACAAGCTAAACTTCCCGTTAACCATCTGAAATTACCCCGAGGCTCCCGGGACCTCAACCAAAAATACCAACACCTCCTATAACATCATTCAAACTTGTTCCAATCCTCAAACCATCAATTCCCATCGGATTCAAGCCTAAGTTCTTCTAAAACTTCCAAAACACGCATTTGATCAAAAACCCAACCAAATCACCTCCGAATGACCTGAAATTTTATACACACATCCTAAATTACCTAACGGAGCTACTGAAACTCTCGGAATTCCATTCCGACCCTCGGATCAAAATCTCACCTATCAACCAGAATTCGCCAAAATACTAACTTCGCCAATTCAAGCCTAATTCTACACCGGACCTCCAAAATCATTTCTGATCACACTCCTAAGTCACAAATCATTCCCCGGAGCTAACTAAATCATCGAAATCCATATCCGATCCAAATAACTCATATGTCAACATCCACTTGACTTTTCCAAAACAAGTCTTCCTTAAAGAGACTAAGTGTCTCATTTCCTTCTAATGCCAATCCAAATCAACCCGTTCACACAAGACTCTTATAATGAAACATAAAGAAGCATAGAATGGGGAAAACGGGGTGGTAACTCATGTGATGACGGGTCGGGTCGTAACACCGGACCCCGATCGCCTAAAATTTTTCTAGATCATAAAAAATTACCTAAGGAATAATAGTCACCGCCTCACCAAGACTGTTCCTCGGTTTTTGGCTTTTTAGGCCATAAAACTGGAATTTCGCGCGATTCTAAGATTTTTGTGTGCTATTGTCCACGCCATCTGCATGGGCCTGGGCACCGAGACCCGGGTCACTAAATTTTTGCTGGACCATAAAAAATGATCTAGGAAACAATAGTCACCGCCGCTCCATGACCGTTCTTCATTTGTTAGCAGAGTGCGTGGGCTATAACACATAAAATTCTAGGAAACGAATGGAATTCTAGTTTTATGACCCTAAAACTTCCATGCGCGGGCGCCTGAACCCGGATCGACTAAAATTTTATCGAACCATCAAAAATGACTTTTGGAACAATAGTTATCGCCTCGCCATGATCATACTTTGTTTCATGATGTTTTAGTGCCATAACACTAAAATCCCGCCCTATTTCCAAATTTTTATGTGTTACAGCTCACGTCATCTGCATGTGTTCGGTGACTAGACCCAGATTGCCTAAAATTTTGTCGGACCATAAAATATAATTCCGTATTTCAAAAAAAATGTTTGACACAAGGAACAATAGCCGTTGCCTCTCCATGATTGTTCCTCATTTTTTTTGCATTTTAGGGTTATAAAACTGGAATTCCGTGATTTCCAGATTTTCATATGCTATAGACTACTCCATCTGCATGGCCCGGTGGCCCAGTCCCGAATCTCCTACAATTATGTTGAACAATCAAATACGTCCTAAGGATCAATAGATACCGCCTCTCTATGACCGTTCCTCATTTTTTGCATTTTAGGTTCATAAATCAATAATTCTGCCCGCTTCCCAGATTTTCGTATGCTATAGCACAACCCATCTCCATGGGGATGGGTGACCTGATCCGGATAGCCTAAAATTTTGTCGGACCATATAAAAATGACCTAAGGAATAATAGTCACCGCTTCTCCATGACTATTCCTCATTTTTTGCATTTTAGGGCTATAAGTGGAATACTGCCCGATTCTCAGATTTTTGTGTGTTATACTCCACGCCAATTGCATGGTCCCGGGTGGCTGGACCTGGCTATCCTAAAAAATTTTGCCTGACCATATAAAATGACCTAAGAAACAATAGTAACCGCCTCGCCATCATCGTTCCTATTCTTTTGGCATTTTAGGGTCATAAAACTAGAACTCCGCCCAATTTTCAGATTTAGAGTGCTATAGCCCATGCCATTCGAATGGTCCTGAGCATCCATACCCATATCGCCTAAAATTTTTACGGACCACAAAAAAAAGCCTATGGACCAATAGTCACCGCCACGCCATGACCGTTCCTTATTTCTAGCATTTTAGGGCCATAAAACTTAAATTCCGTCCGATTTTTAGATTTTTGTATTCTATTGACCACGCCATCTGCATGGGCACCATGCCCTAATCATCTAAAATTTTACTAGACCATAGAAATGACCTAAGGATCAATATTCATCGTCTGCCATGATCGTTCCTCATTTTATGGCATTTTGGGGCTATGAAACGGGAATTTTGCTCGATTCCCAAATTTTTGTTTGCTACAACCCACGCCATTTTCATGGGCCCGGGAGATCGAATCCGGATCACCTAATATTTTGTCGGACAATAAAAAATGACCTATGAACAATAGTTACCATCTCACTATGACCGTTCCTCGTTTTTCGGCGTTTTAGAGCCATACAACTGGAATTATGCCTGTTCCTAGATTTTTGTGTGCTATAATCCACAGCATCTGCATAAGCCCGGGCACCCAGAACCATATCGCCTATGATTTTATCGGACCATCAAAATGACCTATGGAACAAGTCATTGCCTCGCCATGACCGTTCCTCATTTTATGGTGTTTTAAGACCATAAAACTGGAATTCCACTCGATTCTAAGATTTTTGTGTGCTATTGCCCATACCATATGCGTAGGGACAGGTGCCTTGAGCCTGATCGCCTAAAATTTTGCCGGACCATCAATAAAAGCCTAAGGAACAATAGTCACCTCCTCGCCATGATCGTTCCTCATTTTTTGGAATTTTAGGACCATAAAATTGATATTCCGAGAGATTCCCATATTTTCACATGCTATAGCCCAAGCCATCTACATTGGCCGGGGCACCCGAACTCGGATAACCTAATATTTTGGCAGACCATAAAAAACGTCCCAGGGAAAAATAGCCACCACCTCGCCATGACCGTTCCTCGATTTTCGAATTTTTAGGGCCATAAAACTAGAATTCCGCCCGATTCTCAGATTTTCTCGTGCTATAGGCCACGCCGTCTCAGTTAGCACGGACGCCCGGAACCAGATCACGTAAGATTTTGCTGGACCATCAAAATGACCTAAGGAAAAATAGTCACCACCTCGCCATGAACTTTTCTTTTATTTGGTGTTTTAGGGCCATAAAACTTGGATTTCGCCCGATTCTAAAATTTCATGTGATATAGCCCACACCATTTGCATGGACGTGGGCGACCTAACCCGAATTGTCTAAAATTTTGCCGGACTATCAAAATCGACCTAAGGAACAATACTCACCACCTCGGCTGATAGTTCCTCGTACTTTAGCTTTTTAGGGTCATAAAACTATAATTCTGCCCGATTCCCAAATTTTTGTGTGGTATAGCCTGTGCAATCTGAATTGGCCCTGGCGTCGGATTTTAATCGCCTAAAATTTTGACGGAGCATCAAAAAATACCTCATGAACAATAATCAGCGCCTCCCCATGACCGTTCCTCGTTCTATGGCTTTTTAGGGCCATAAAACTATAAATCCACTCGATTCCCAGATTTCCATGTGCTAGTCTACGCAATCTGCATAGGCCCGGGCGTTGTCCTAGATCCCCTAAATGTTTGATGAACCTTCATAAATTACCTAAGGAATAATAGTCACCGCTTTCTCATGATCGTTCCTCATTTTTTTTGTGCTTTAAGGCCATAAAACTACAATGCCGCCCGATTCCTAAATTTTTGTGTGCTATAGCCCATGCCATCTGCATGGGCTGGGCGACCGGATACAGGTTGCCTAAGATTTTTTCGGACCATCAAAAATGACCTAAGGAATAATATTCACTGCCTCTCCATGATCGCTCCTCCTTTTTTGGCATTTCAGCACCATTAAACTGAAATTCCGCTAGATTATAAGATTTTCGTGTGCTATAGTGCACACATACTGCATGACCACTGCGACCAGACCCAGATCACCTATAATTTTGTCGCACTATATAGAATGACATAAGAAACAATTTTCACCGCATCTCCATGATCGTTCCTCATTTTTTATTTTTTTTGGACCATAAAACTGAATTCTGCCCGATTCCAGATTTTAGTGTTCTATAGCCCACACCATCTACATGGGCCCGGTTGACCTCACTCGGATCGCCTAAATTTTTTACGGGCCTTCAAAAATGACTTAAGGAACAATAGTTACCTCCTCGACATAATCGTTCCTCATTTTTCGGTATTTTAGGGCCATACAGTTGGAATTTTGTCGAATTCCTAGATTTTTATGTGTTAGCCTACACAATCTATATGGGCCCGGGAGCCTGGACACATATCGCTTAAAATTTTTCCAGACCATAAAAAATGACCTAAGGAATAATAGTCACCACCTCTCCATGACCATTGTACCTTTTTAGGCATATTAGGGCCATAAAACTTTAATTCCGTCCGATATCCAGATTTTCATGTGCTATAGCCCACACCATCTACATGCGCTTGGGCGACCGGACTCAAATTGCCTAAAAATTTTCTAGACCATAAAAATTGACCCGAGGAACAATAGTCACCTTCTCGCCATGACTGTTCCTCATTTTTTGGTGTTTTAGCGCCATAAAACTTGAATTCACCTCGATTTCCAGATTTTTGTGTTCTATAGCCTACGCCATCTGCATGGGCTAGGGTGACTGGACCCGGATCGCCTAAAATTTTTCCAGACAATAAAAATTTACATAAAAGATGATAGTTAATGCCTTGCCATGAACGTTCCTCGTCTTTTCGCATTTTCGGGCCATAAAACTAAAATTCCACCATATTTAGAGTTTTCGTGTGCTATAGACCAGACCATCTGCATGGGTCCGGGTGATGTGAACTAGATCGCCTAATATTTTGTCTAACTATAATAATGACCTAAAAGAAATAGTCACCGCCTCGCCATGGCCGCTCATCATTTTTTGGCGTTTTAGGGCTATAAAATTAGAATTTAACCTGATTCCAATATTTTCATGTGCTATAGCTCATGCCATCTGCATGTGCCTGGGTAACTGGACCCGGATCCCCTAAAATTTTGTCGTACCATCAAAATCTACCTTAGGAATAATAGTCACCCCTCACCACAACCGTTCCTCATTTTTTTTTCATTTTAGGGCCATAAAATTAGAATTTTTCCCAATTCCCAAATATTCACCTAAAATTTTGCTAGACCATAAAAAATGACCTAAGGTACAATAGTCACCGCCTCGCCATGGTTGTTCCTCACTGAAATTCCAGTTTTATGATCCTATTGTAAAAAATTTCAATCGATTCCTAGATTTTTGTGTGCTATAGTCTATGCTAACAGCATGTGCCCATGCGACCAGACCTGGATCTCTTAAAATTTTGTCGTACCTTAAAATGTGACCTAAAGAACAATAGTCACTGCCTCTCTATGACCGTTCATCATTTTTTGGTGTTTAGGGCCATAAGAGTGGAATTTCGTCGGATACCCAAATTTCGTGTGCTATAGCTCAAGCCATCTTTATGAGACCAGGTGATTATTCCCATATCGACTAAAATTTTTGTGGACCATCAAAAATGACCTAAGAAATAATAATCACTGTCTCGCCATAACCGTTCCTCATTATTTACGTTTTAAGGATTGAAATTCCGCTCGATTCCTTGATTTTTATGTGTTGTAGCCCACGCCATCTGCATAGGCTCGGGCATCCAGATAATAAAAAATGGTCTAATGAACAATATTCACCACCTCTCCATGACCGTTCCTCATCTTTTAGCATTTTAGAGCCGTAAAACTGGAAATTCGCTTGATTCCTAGGTTTTCGTGTGGTATAGCCCACGCCATTTGCATGGGCCCGGGCGCTGGGACTCAGATCACATAGAATTTTTTTGGACCATTAAATATGACCTAAGGAACAATAGTCACCATCTCTCCATGATCGTTCCTTATTTTTTGGTGTTTTAGGGCCATAAAACTAGAATTCCGCTCGATTCCTAGATTTTCATGTGCTATAGCCCACGCCATGTGCATGTACCGGGCGCTAGGACTCGGATCTCCTAAAATTTTGCCGAACTATCAAAATGACATGAGGGACAATTGTCACCACCTCTCCATGATTATTCCTCGTTTTTAGGCATTTTGAAGCCATAAAACTAGAATTTTATCCGATTCTCAAATTTTCGGGTGCCATAGTCCACGCCATATGCATGGGCCCGGATGGCCCGGCACGTATCGCCTAAAATTTTTCTGGACCATTAAAAATGACCTAAGGAACAATGGTCACCGCCTCGCAATGATTGTTCCTCATTTTTTGGTGTTTTAGGGCCATAAAACTAGAATTTCGACTAATTCCTAATTTTTGTGTGCTACAGTCTATGCCAACAACATGGCCCTATGCGACCAGGCCTGGATCTCTTAAAATTTTGTCGGACGTTAAAATATGACCTAAGGAACAATAGTCACTACCTCGCCATGGTCGTTCCTCATTTTTGTGTTTAGGGCCATGAAAGTGGAATTTCGTTCGATACCCAGATTTGGTGTGCTATAGCCCGCGCCATTTGCATGAGACGGAGATTATCAGTCCTGAATTGCCTAAAATTTTTGCGGACCATAAAAATTACCTAAGAAAAAATAGTCACCGCCTCGCCATGACCGTTCCTCATTATTTGGCATTTTAGGGCCATAAAATTGAAATTTCGCCTGATTCATAAATTTTCATGTATTATAGCCCACACGATCTGTACGGGCCCAGACAAACAGATCTGGATCGCCAAAATTTTTACCGGACCATAAAAAATATCCTACGGAACAATGGTCACTGCCTTGCCATGACTATTTCTCATTTTTTGGCATTTTAGGTTCATAAAACTAAAATTCCACCCGATTTCTAGATTTTTGTGTGCTATTGCCCATGCTATCTACATGGGCCTAGGCACCGGACCCGAATATCCTAAAACTTTTTCGGAATTTCAAAAATTTCCTGAGGAAAAATAGCTACCATTTCGCCATGATCGTTCCTCATTTTTTACGTTTTAAGGCTATAAAACTGAAATTTCACCCGATTCCTAAATTTTTATGTGCTATAGCCCAAGCCATTTGCATGGTCCCGGGCTCCTGGATCATCAAAAACAACCTAATGAGCAATACTCATTTCCTTGCCATGACCGTCCCTCATTTTTTGGCATTTTAGAGTCATAAAACTTGAAATCTGCCCGATTCCTAGATTTTTATGTGCTATAGGGCATGCTATCTAGATGGGCCCGGACGCTCAGACCTCAGATCTCCTAAAGTATTTCCGTACCATAAAAACGATCTATGGAATAATAGTCACCACCTGCCATGATCGTTGCTCATTTTTTGGTATTTTAGGGCCATAAAACTGAAATTCCGCTCGATTCTCAGATTTTCGTGAGCTATAGCCCACGCCATATGCATGGGCCAGGGCTTCCGGACTCGGATCACCTAAAATTTTGTCGGACCATGAAAACATGAGGAACAATAATCACCACCTCTCCATGAACGTTCCTCGTTTTAAGGCATTTTAGGGCTATAAAACTAAAACTCCGCCCGATTCTTAGATTTTCGTGTGTTATAGCCGACGCCATCTGCAAGGAACCTCGTGCTTGGACACAGATCGCCTAAAAAATTTCCAAACCATCAATAATAAGCTATGGAAAAATAATTACCGCCTAGCCTTGACCATTTCTCGTTTCATGGCATTTTAGGGTCATAAAACATGAATTCGGCCCGATTCACAGATTTTCGAGTGCTATAGCCCACACCATCTACATGACCCCGAGTGCCTGGAGCCGGATCACATAAAATTTTTCCAGACCATAAAAATGACCTAAGGAACAGTAGACACCGCCTTTCCATGACCGTTCCTATTTTGGCATTTTAGGGTTATATAACAGGAATTCCGTCCGGTTCCTATATATTTGTATGCCATAGCCCACACAATCTGTATGAGCACGGACGAACGAACCTAGATCGCCTAATGTTTTGACAGACCATAATAAATTGACCTAAGGAATGATAGTCACCACCTCGCCGTGGTCGTTCCTCATTTTTTGGTGTTTTAGGGCCATAAACTATAATTCCGCTCAATTTCTAGATTTTCGTGTGCTATATATCCCAATCCTTCTGCATGGACCCCGAAAAGTGGAATCGGATCGCCTAAATTTTTTTTAGATCATCAGAAATATCCTAAGGGAAAATATCCACCGCACTGCCATGATTGTTCCTCATTTTTTGCATTTTAAGGCAATAAAATTAGAATTTCGACCGTTTTCTAGATTTTCGTGTGTCATAGCCCACGCCATTTGCATGGTCCCGGGTACCTAAACCCGGATTGCCTAAAATATTTTCGGACCATAAAAAATGACCTAAGGAATAATATTTACCACCTCGCCATGATCATTCCTCATTTTTTGGCATGTTAAGGCTATAAAACTAAAATTTCATCCGATTCCCTAATTTTCGTGCGCTATAGCCCCTGCCATCTACATGGACCAAGGTACTCAGACCATTGAAAACAACCTAATAAACAATAGCCACCACCTTATCATGAATTTTCCTTGTTTTTGGTATTTTAGGGCCATAAAACTACAATTCTGCCCGATTCCTAAATTTTCGTGTGCTAGCCCACGCTATTTGCATGGGCCCGGACACCCAGACATGGATTGCCTAAAATTTTGTTGGGCCATAAAAAACAACCTAAGGAATCATAGTCACTGTCACATGACCATTCCTCATCTTTTGGCGTTTTAGGGCCATAAAACTTCATTCTGCCCGAGTCCTAGATTTTTCTATGCTATAGCCCACATCATCTACATGGGCCTGGTCACCCCAATATGAATCGCCTAAATTGGTGTCGAACCATAAAAATGACCTAAGGAACAATAGTCACCACCTCGCCATGACCGTTCCTCGTTTTGTGGCATTTTAGGGCTATAAAAACAAAATTTTGCCCGATTCCAAGATTTTCTTGTGCTATAGCACACTCCATCTTCATGGGCACGGATGCTCAGACCAACAAAAACGACCTAAGGAATAGTAGTCACTGCCTCTCTATGTCCGTTCGTTATTTTTTGGCATTTTAAGGCTACAAAAGTAGAATTCTGCGTATTCTCATATTTTAGTGTGCTATAGCCCACGCCATCAAATATATGGGTCTGGGAGACCCAGATAGCCCAAAATTATGCCGGACCATAAAAAATGACCTAAGGAACAATATTCATCGCCTCTCCATGATTGTTCCTTGTTTTTTGGCGTTTTAAGGCCATAAAACTGAAATTATACATGATTCCCTAATTTTCGTATGATATAGCCTACGCCATTTGCATAAACCGGAGTGTCAGGACCCGAATTGCCTAAAATTTTGCCGGACCATAAAAATGATCTAAGGAAAAATAGTCACCGCTTAGCCGTGATCGTTCCTTCTTTTTTGGCGTTTTAGGGCCATAAAATTAAAATTCTGCCTGATTCATAGTTTTTCGTGCGCTATAAACCACGTCATCTGCAAGGACCTGAGTGCTTGAAACTGGATCGTCTAAATTTTGTTGCACCATCACAAACAATCTAAGTAATATTAATTATCGCCATAACCGTTTCTCGTTTCTGGGTGTTTTAGGGCCATAAAACTAGAATTTCGCCCGATTCTCAGATTTTCGTGTGCTATAGCCCACGCCATATGCATGGACTCCGGCGCCCGGACCCGTATTGTCTAAAAATTTTCCGGACCATCAAAACAACCTAAAGAACAATATTCACCGCCTCACCATTACCGTTCCTCATTTTTTGGTGTTTTAGGACCATAAAATTGGAATTTTGTCTGATCCTTGGATTTTTGTGTGTTATAACCCATGACATCTGCATGGCCCCGGGCACCCAAACTTGGATAACCTAAACTTTTGCCGGTCCATAAAAATGGCCTAAGGAACAATAGTCACCGCCACGACATGATCGTTCCTCATTTTTTGATATTGTAGTGCCATAAAACTGGAATTCCGCCTAATTCCTAGATTTTCATGTGCTATAGCCCACGCCATCTGCATGGACCTAGGCGCTGAAACCCGAATCGCCTAAAATTTTGTAGGACCATCGAAAACAACATAAGGAATATTAGTCACTGCCTCGCCGGGACCGTTCCTCGTTTCTTGGCGTTTAGGGCTACAAAACTTGTATTTTGCCCGATTCTGAGATTTTCATGTACTATAGGTTACGTTATCTGCATGGGCTCAGGCGCCTAGAACCTGATCTTCTTAAATATTGTTGGACCGTCAAAAATGATCTAAGGAACAATAGTAACCACCTAGCCATGATGGTTCCTCATTTTTTTGGCATTTTTGGGCAATAAAAGTAGAATTCTACTTGATTATCGCTTAAAACATTTTCG
Organism: Nicotiana glauca; assembly: GCA_026770625.1. Taxonomy (NCBI): domain Eukaryota; kingdom Viridiplantae; phylum Streptophyta; class Magnoliopsida; order Solanales; family Solanaceae; genus Nicotiana; species Nicotiana glauca. The sequence continues at coordinate 27,219 of MU749758.1, read as the reverse complement.
GATCATAAAAACGACATGAGGAACAATATTCACCGCATCTCCATTATTGTTCCTATTTTTTTGGCGTTTTAGGGCCATAAAACTAGAATTTTGCCTGATTCCCAGATTTTTGTGTGCTATAGCCCATGCCATCTACATGGGAGGCGGACCATCAATGATGACCTAAGAAATAGTAGTCACCACTTCTCTATGATTGTTCCTCATTTTTTGGTGTTTTAGGACCATAAAACTAGAATTTCGCCTAATTTCCATATTTTGTATGTTGTAGCCCACACCATCTGCATAGGCCCGGGCGCCGGGATCCGTATCGCCTAAAATATTTCGGACCATACAAAATGACATAAGGAACTATAATTATCATTTTGCATGATCGTTCTTCATTTTCTTGGCATTTTAGGGTCATAAAACTAAAATTTCACATGATACCTAGATTTTCATATGCTATAGCCTACGGAATCTGCATGTATCTGGGTGACTGGACTCGAATTGCCTAAAAAATTGTTGGCCTATTAAAAATGACTAAGGAACAATATGCATCGTTCTCTATGATTGTATCTCATTTTTTGATATTTTTGGGCCATAAAACTAAAATTCCTCGCGATTTAAGATTGTCTTGTGCTATAGGTTATGCCATCTACATGCATCCGAGTAACCGGATGCAAATCGCCTAATAACGACCTATGGAACAATAGTCTTCACTTTGCCATGATTGTTCCTTGATTTTTGGCGTTTTAGGGCGATAAAACTGGAATTCCGCTTGATTCCAGGATTTTGTCGGCCTATCAAAATAACCTAATGAACAATAATCATCGCTTCGCTATGACCGTTCCTTGTTTTTTGGAGTTTTGAAGCCATAAAACTGGAATTTCATCCGATTTTCAAATTTTCCTGTGCGATAGCCCATGCCATCTGCATGTATCCAGGCGTCCGGATCATAATCGCCTAAAATTTTTGTTGGCCCATAAAAATGACCTAAGGAATTATAGTCATTACTTCGACATGTACGTTCCTCATTTTTGGCATTTCAGGGCTATAAAATTAGAATTTCGCCCGATTCCCAAATTCCCGGGTGCTGTGACCCATGCCATATGCATTCATCCAAACGATCGGACCCGAATCATCCAAATTTTTCCGGCCATAAAAAATGACCTAAGGAACAATAGTCATCGGTTCGCCATGACCGTTCCTTATTTTTGACATTTTAGGATCGTAAAACTTGAATTCCTTCTGATTCTCAAATTTTCGTTTGCTATAAGTCTATAACCCATGCCATCTACATGCATCCGGACGACCAGACCCGAATCACTTAAAATTCTACCGCACATAAAAAATGACCTAAGGAATAATAGTCATCGCTTCTCCATGACCGTTTCTCATTTTTTTGAGTTTTAAAGCCATAAAATTAAAATTTCACCTAATTCCCAAATATTTATGTGCGGTCATGCCATCTGCATGCATCCGGGTGACCGGACCCGAATCACCTAAAATTATATCGGACCATCAAAAATGACCTAAGGAACTATAATCATCACTTCTCCATGTCCATTTCTTATTTTGGTTTAGAACCATAAAACTAAATTTTGTCTTATTCTTAGATTTTCATGTATTATAGCCCACGCCATCTACATGCATCCGAGCGACCTGAATCGAATCAGCTAAAAAAATTTTGGCCCATAAAAAATGATCTAAGGAACAATAGTCGTCGCTTCTCCATGTCCGTTAATCATTTTTTGGTGTTTTAGAGCCATAAAACTGAAATTTCGCCCGATTTTCATATTTTCATGTATTATAACACGTGCCATCTACATGCATATGGGCGACCGGACCCGAATTGCCTAAAATTTTGCTGGCCCACCAAAACTACCTAAGAAAAAATAGTCATCACTTCGCCATGACCATTCCTCCTTTTTGGCGTTTTAGGGCCATAATCTGGAATTTTGCCCGATTCCTAGATTTTTGTGTGCTATACCCCACGCCATCTACATGCATCCAGGCGACAGACTCCTAATAGCCTAACATTTTGTGGGCCCATCAGAAATAATAAGATGAACAATAGTCATTACTTTGACATGGCCAGTAACGACGGGACTGGTCGTTTCGTATTTTAGAACCCCGTTCCCTTAAATAAAACTTTCCGCGCTTGCTTTAGCTAATTTATAACTTGCGGGGACGGTTGGTTCGGGAGTTGGAAGAGTTTTGAGTAAAAATATGTCCATTTGCTTCTTTAAATTTTTCTTAAAAGACCAAGTTCGACTTCGGTCAACCTTTTGGGAAAACAGACCCGGATTCATGATTTGACAATTCCGGAGGGTACACGGGAAAATATGAGACTTGGGCATAGACCGAAATTGAATTCCGAGGTCCCTAGCCCGAGTAATGAATTTTTACTTAAAATTGTTATATTGAAGTTTTAAAGAATTAAAAAAACTAAGTAATCATTGATTCCCTAGGTATCGGGCTCAGATTTTGGTTCCGAAGCTTGGTACAAGTCCGTAATGTTGTTTAAGACTTGCCCATAAAATTTGGTGCCAATCCGAGTAGTCTAAGGGCATTTTGACCCGTTAGAAGAGAATTAAGAACTTGAAGATCAATAGTTTGATTCATTTGGTTTTAGGGGGGTGATTCAAAGATTTAGCATTGTTTAGAGTGTTCTAAGGGTTTGAGTAGGTCCGCCTCGTGATTTCAGACTTGTCGGTATGTTCGAGCGGGGCTCGGGAGCCCCGAGCGTCGATTGGACGAGGCTCGAGTGAAGTTGAAATTAGAAAAGAGAGCTGAGTTGCTGCTTCTGTCATAACCGCATATGCGATTCTAGTACCGCAGAAGCGGGACCGTAGATGCGGTCAATCTATCGCAAAAGCAGCCAGTGGCCAGGCTAAGGGAAACCGCAGAAGCGACCCAGAAACCACAGAAGCGATTCCGCTAAAGCGATCCCTAGACCGCAGAAGCGGTCCAGTCGCCTTAGGTCCACACCACAGAAGCGACCCTGTTTCCGTAGAAGCGGTTCCGCATAAGCGGGACCTAGACCGCATAAGCGGTCCAGGCATTTTGGGCCAGGTTTACAGAAGCGATCCTAATTTCGCAGAAGTGGTCGGTCCATCGCAGAAGCGGATATCGCTGGACAGTGAGTTCATTTAATTCGAACTCAAAGGCCATTTATTTCATTTTCTACACCACTTAGGCGATTTGGGGGCTTCCAAAGAGAGGATTTCAACATAGCACTTCAAGGTAAGCTACTTCCATTCATTATTAGTTTAAATACATGTATATTAAGTTGATTAAACATTAAAAATTAGGTAAAATCAAAGGGTTAGAACTAGACCTAGGGTTTTAATAAAACTAAGATTTAATCATGAAATTTGTTAAGAAATGGACTAGAAATCATATATTATCGATCCTTAGGTTGTAGAGAACAACTTCCTTCAAAAATCTCGGAATCCGGGCACGTGGGCCCGAGGTTAAAATTTAGGAAATTCATGTAAGTGGTTGGGGAATTGCTTAAATAGCTAGGAATTTATCTTGTGCACCTATATTAATTAGTTCTTACTCCGTTTAACTAGTTTGGGATTGTTTGACTTTGAAGTAAGGGCTTGGGCTCATTCTTGGTAATTGGAGGTGTACTTTGGAGCGAGGTGAGTCTCCTTTCTAACCTTGTACAAGGGAATTGTCCCCATAGGTATAATAAACGAGTATTTGCTACTAAATGAGGGGGCTACGTACGTACTAAGTGACGAGAGTCCGTGCATAGCTACTATGATATTAATTGTTTGGGTAGTTTAGGACACACATCATGCCTAATTTGGAGATATCTTTTATTTAAATTTCCAACATGATCATTTATGACATGCTATAGACTTGAGACGAACAAAATGTGAACATATGAACTTGTTGAGCCCTATAAGAGATTCTTTGTATATAAATGAGCCTTTGTGTGCATTCTTGATGTTTTATTGATATTTATGGATCAGACCGATCGCCTTGGTGAAATAGATGCATCTATGGTTTGTGTCGTTTGACCCTCGATAGTGCACGATTTATTTTCTGTTGGAGCGGGCCGTCGACCTCGGCATGATTGTGCATGATATATATTTATATGCGCTAAAGCTTAGACATGACTTGCTTACTTGATAAGTATTTGAACTACAAATAACAACTGAAATATTGTCAAGAACATGATTATTGCTTTTCCTTATTACCTGTTAATTATTGGAGGTTTTCATGCTTAGCATAACACCTTATTATGATATTATCTTGACCGTAGTAAGTATCAAGTCGACCGCTCGTCTCTATTTCTTCGAGATTAGACGGGATACTCACTGGGTACATATTGTTTATATACTCATACTACGCTTCTGTACTTAATTTTATAGGATCTGAGGCAGATACATCTGGTTACCAGTTCAGTGCATGCCCTTGAGTTTGTGGCAGAGACTTCCATGGTGAGCTGCTTCCTTCCTATGTCGCTCAGCAGCCAGATGGAGTCTTCCTTTACTTTTATTGTCTTTCTTTATCTCGGACAGTAGGATAGAGATATTCTTTTGTATATTCTACTAGATGCCCCAACTTGGTAGACTAGTTTTTGGGGTTGTATTATTATTTTATTTATTTTATCTATGATTTTCGGGTTTCGATTACAAATCGGATAATTATTTCACTTAAATTCCGCTAAAATTAACATGGGGAAATGGAAATGTTCCGCATTGGCTTACCTGAAAATGGTGTCGGGCGCTATCATGACCTATTGTGGAAATGGGTCATGACAACATGGTATTAGAGCACTAGGTTCACGTAGGTCTCACGAGTTATGGGAAAACCTGATAGAGTCTTGTTGATCAGTACAGAGACGTTTGTATTTATCTTCGAGAGGCTATAGGATATTAGGAAAGACTACTCTTTATTCATTTCCTATCGTGCAGTGCTTAGTGTATTAAATTTCCCTCTTCTATTCTCTCACAGATGGTGAGAACTTGCACTGCTGACATTTCAGACCCGGGAAGAGCTACTCCTCCCATTGCTCGAGGCCGAGGTAAAGGCTGGGGGAGGGCACCAGCCCGTGTTAGGGGACGAGGGCTTCCCAGAGCCATTCCAGTTGCATCACCGGCAGATCCAGTGGAGGATCCTATTATTGAGGAGTAGGAGCCTACCCTAGTGGATTTCATGACAACACTGGGATTTCAGGAGGTCATGGGCCTCATGCTACAGTTCATGGACACTATGACTCAGGCTGGTTTATTTCCAGCAGACCCAGCCACTTCACATGTAGGAGGGGGAGCCCAGACCCCTACTGCTCAGGATCCAGGTCATGCAGCTGCAGTATATCAGACTCCGGGTGTACTACCCACGGTTGAGGCTCAGCCAGTTACTGCAGTGGCACCCCAGCCCAGGCTAGCTATGGATGGTGATCCACAGAAGTTATTAGACAGATGGACCAGGCTTCATCCTCCAGTCTTCGGGGGTGAGCGTCATGAGGATGCTCAAAACTTCATAGACAGGTGCAAGGACAGGCTACACAACATGAGAATATTGGAGTCGCATGGAGTTGACTTCACTACTTTTCAGCTTGAGGGCAGGGCATATAGATGGTGGCAGTCTTATGTACTTGACAGACCATCAGGTTCTCCTTCCCTCACTTAGGGTCAGTTCACACAGTTATTCCTGGATCGGTACATTCCACCCTCTGAGAGGGAAGAGCTGTGGTATCAGTTTGAGCACCTAGAGTAGGGTCAGATGTCAGTGACGGACTATGAGGCGAGGTTCTCTAAGTTGTCTCGCCATGCACTTATGATACTTCCCACGGAGGCAGAGAGAGTGCGGAGGTTTGTTGCGGGGTTACACCCCACTATCCGGTCTGGTATGGCCCGAGAGGTAGAGATGGGTACAGGGTACCAGCTAATGTTTGAGATTGCACGCAGGATTGAGGGTTATCGTGTGAGGGGTAGAGAGCAGATGCAGCAGGATAAGAGGGCTAGGTTCTCCGGAGAGTTCAGAGGCGCCCCAGCTAGGGGTAGAGGTCAGTTTGGTAGGGGTCAGCCCAGCAGGCCCCCAGTTTCAGCACCACTACCTGCTCGGGGTGATCCTGCGCGCTCCTATTTTAGCACTATGCCGAAGAGTTCTTATCGCCCGCCAGCTATTCAGGACTCCTCTAGTGGGTATTTAGGTCCTCCGGATTCTTCTAGTCCTTATTTTAGTGCTATGCCGTCCACCGGCTATTCAGGCTTCTTCCAGTGGATCTTCAGGTAATTAGAGTCAGCCCTCCGGGTAGCAGATCGCCGTACCACGGAATTGCTTTGAGTGCGGGGACCCTGGTCACATGAGGAGATATTGCCCCAGGCTTCGGGGCAAGGCGGTGCAGTAGGGTCATCAACCCATGATTTCAGCACCAGCTGCCCAGCCACCTAGGGGTGGAGGGTAGACGGGTAGAGGCCGTCCTAGAGGTGGAGGCCAGATAGAGAGAGGTCAGCCAGCTATTACTCAGTCAGGTGGAGGCCAGACAATCGGCGCTCCAGCTAGATTCTATACTCTTCCGGCCAGGCTAGATGCATTGTCCTTAGATACCGTCATCACAGGTATTATTTCTGTCAGTGGTAGAGATGCTTCAGTATTATTTGATCCGAGGTCTACCTACTCATATGTATCACCTCTGTTTGCTCGATTTCTGGTTATTTCTCCTGAGCCTTTGGGCATTCCTGTTCATGTGTCTACTCCTGTGGGTGATTCTATGGTTGTGGATCGGATCTTCCAGTCCTGTGTGGTCAATTTCTGTGGTTTCGAGACTAGAGCAGATCTTCTTTTGCTTGATATGATTGATTTTGAGGTCATCCTGGGCATGGATTGGTTATCTCCATATCACGCCGTCCTTGATTGCCATGCCAAGACTATTTCACTAGTGATGCCAGGATCACCGAGATTGGAGTGGAAGGGTTCCACAGTTGATATGCCTAGCAGAGTTATTTCTTTCCTGAAGGCTCGACACATGGTCGAGAAGGGGTGTTTGGCATATCTAGCTTATGTTCGAGACGTCACCGTAGAGTCTCCAACAATTGATTCAGTGCCAGTAGTCCGAGAGTTCGCCGATGTTTTTCCTTCTGATCTTCCTAGCATGCCTCCAGATCATGATATTGATTTCTTTATTGACTTGGCTCCAGGCACTCAACCTATATCTATTACACCATACCGTATGGCTCCTAAGGAGTTGAAGGAGCAGCTCTAGCAAAGGGGTTTGTCAGGCCCAGTGTATCACCTTCGGGCACACCAGTGCTATTTATGAAGAAGAAGGATGGGACCATGCAGATGTGCATTGATTACCGCCAGTTGAACAAGGTCACTATCAAGAACAAGTATCCGTTACCTCATATTGATGATTTGTTCGACCAGCTGCAGGGGGCTAGGGTGTTCTCTAAGATTGACCTGAGGTCAGGGTATCATCAGCTGAAGATTCGGGACCTGGATGTTCCGAAGACTGCATTCAGGACTAGATATGGCCACTATGAGTTTCTGATGATGTCTTTCGGCTTGACTAATGACCCAGCGGCATTTATGGATCTGATGAACCGGGTATTCAGGCCTTATATTGATTCCTTTGTTATCGTCTTCATTGACGACATCTTGATATACTCATGTAGCCTGGGAGAGGACGAGCAACATTTGAGAGTAGTGCTTCAGACCTTACGAGAACAAAAGCTATATGCTAAGTTCTCCAAGTGTGAGTTTTGGCTTGAGTCAGTGGCATTCTTGGGGTATATTGTGTCAGGAGAGGGTATTAAGGTGGATCCCAAGAAGATTGAGGCAGTTCAGAGTTGGCCACATCCTACTTCAGTGACCGAGATCATGAGTTTCCTGGGATTAGCAGGTTATTATTGGCGACTTGTGTAGGGATTTTCATCTATTGCATCACCTTTGTACAGGTTGACCCAGAAGGGTGCCCCATTCTGTTGGTCCAACGATTGTGAGGAGAGCTTCCAGAAGCTCAAGACGGCTTTGACTACGGCACCAGTTCTTGTATTGCCATCCGGATCAGGGATGTATATGGTATATTGCGACGCTTCACACGTTGGATTGGGATGTGTATTGATGCAGGAGGGGTGAGTTATTGCATATGCTTCGCGTCAGCTAAAGGTTTATGAGAAGAATTACCCTGTGCACGACCTAGAGTTGGTAGCGATTATTCATGCTCTTAAGATGTGGATGCATTATTTGTATGGGGTGTCATGTGAGGTTTACACCGATCATCGTAGCTTGCAACATCTGTTCAAGTAGAGGGACCTTAATTTGAGGCAGCGCATGCGGCTTGAGTTACTAAAGGATTATGACATTACCATTATTTATCATCCGGGCAAGGCGAATGTGGTCGCAGATGCCTTGAGTAGAAGGCGGAGAGTATGGGTAGCTTAGCATTCATTCCAGCAGAGGAGAGGCCCCTAGCCTTGGACATTCAGTCCATGGCTAATAGACTTGTGAGGTTGGACATTTTAGAGCCCAGCCGAGTTCTAGCGTGTGTGGTTGCTCAGTCTTCATTATTGGGGCAGATCAAGGCCTGGCAGTTCGATGATCCACATTTGGTTGTTCTCAGAGAGACGGTACTTCAGGGAGGTGCCAAGGAGGTTTCCATCAACGATGATGGTGTATTGCGGCTTCAGGGCCATCTATGTGTTCCTAATGTTGACAGTTTGAGAGAGAGGATTTTAGAGGAGGCCCACAGTTCGAGGTATTCCATTCATTCGGGTGCCATGAAGATGTATCATGACTTGAGGCAACACTATTGGTGGCGGAGAATGAAGAAGGACATCGTAGAGTATGTAGCTAGATGTTTGAATTGCTAGCAGGTCAAGTATTAGCATCAGAGGCCGGGTGGCCTATTTCAGCATATGCCTATTCCTGAGTGGAAGTGGGAGCGCATTACCATGGATTTCGTAGTTGGGTTGCCGCGGACTTTGCAAAAGGTTGATTCAGTGTGGGTCATTGTAGACAGGTTGACCAAGTCGGCTCACTTCATTCCAGTGGCGACTACTTATACAGAGGAGAGATATGCTCAGATTTATATTCGGCAGATAGTTAGGTTGCACAATGTGCCAGTTTCCATCATATCAGACATGGGTCCTCAGTTCACCTCCCATTTCTAGAGAGCCAATCAGAGTGAGTTGGGGACTCGTATAGAGCTTAGCACAACATTCCATCCTCAGACCGACGGGCAGTCGGAGCGGACAATTTAGATTTTAGAGGATATTCTTAGAGTGTGTGTGATTGACTTTGGAGTGCAGTGGGATCAGTTCTTGCCTTTAGTAGAGTTTGCATACAACAACAGCTATCGGTCTAGCATAGAGATAGCCACGTATGAGGCTTTATATGGTCGATGTTGTCGTTCTCCTATCGGGTGGTTTGAGCCTGGTGAGGCTAAGTTACTTGGTACAGATTTGGTACAGGATGCCTTGGATAAGGTAAAGTTGATTCAGGAGAGGCTCCGCACAGCTTAGTCTAGACATAAGAGTTATGCGGATCAGAAGGCCGTGATGTATCATTCATGACTGGCGAGAAGGTTCTCTTGAAAGTCTCGCCAATGAAGGTAATTATGAGGTTCGGGAAGAAGGGCAAGCTAAGCCCAAGGTTTATCGGACCCTTTGAGGTGTTGAGGCGAGTTGGGGAGGTTGCCTGTGAGCTTGATTTACCCCCAGTTTATCGGGAGTTCATCCAGTTTTCCATGTTTCGATGCTTCGGAAGTACCATGCCGACCTATCCTATGTGTTGGACTTCAGTACTATCCAGTTAGATGAGAGTTTGGGCTATGAGGAGGATCCAGTTGCCATCATGATAGACAGGATCGCCAGTTGAGATCCAAGAGGATTTTTGCGGTGAGGGTCCAGTAGATGGGCCAACCGGTCGAGGAGGTGACCTGGGAGTCCGAGGAGGACATGCGGAGCAAATATCCCCACTTATTCAGCAGTTCAGGTACTTTTTTATGTCCGTTCGAGGACGGACGTTTGTTTAAGAGGTGGAGAATTTAATGACCCAACTGGTCATTTTGCATTTTAGAACCCTATTCCCTTAAATAAAACTTCCCGCGCTTGCTTTAGCTAATTTATAACTTGCGGGGACGGTTGGTTCGGGAGTTGGAAGAGTTTTGAGTAAAAATATGTCCATTTGCTTCTTTAAGATTTTCTTAAAAGACCAAGTTTGGCTTTGGTCAACTTTTTGGGAAAACGGACTCGGATTCATGATTTGACAATCCCGGAGGGTCCGTGGGAAAATATGGGACCTGGGCATATGACCGGAATCGAATTCCGAGGTCCCTAGCCCGAGTAATGAATTTTTACTTAAAATTGTTAAATCGAAGTTTTAAGGAATTAAAGAAACTAAGTAATTATTGATTCCCTAGGTATCGGGCTCGGATTTTGGTTTCGAAGCTTGGTACAGGTCCGTAATGTTGTTTAAGACTTGCCCGTAAAATTTGGTGCCAATCCGAGTAGTCTACGGCATTTTGACCCGTTAGAAGAGAATTAAGAACTTGAAGTTCAATAGTTTGATTCATTTGATTTTAGGGGGTGATTCCAAGATTTAGCATTGTTTCGAGTGTTTTGAGGGTTCGAGTAGGTCCGTCTTGTGATTTACGACTTGTCTGTATGTTCGAGCGGGGCTCGGGAGCCCCAAGTGTCGATTGGACGAGGCTCGAGTGAAGTTGAAATTTGAAAAAGGGAGCCGAGTTGCTGCTTCTGTCATAACCGCATCTGCGGTTCTAGAGCCATAGAAGCGGCCAGGGGCCAGGCCAAGGGAATTCGCAGAAGGGGCCAGAAACCGCAGAAGTGGTTCTGCTTAAGCGATCCCTAGACCGCAGAAGCGGTCCAGTCGCCTTAGGTCCACACAGCAGAAGCGGCCCTATTTCCGCAGAAGTAGTTCCGCAGAAGCAGTTCCGCAGAAGCGGGACCCAAACCACAAAAGCGGTCCCGGCATTTTGGGCCAGGTTCGCAGAAGCGATCCTAATTTTGCAGAAGCGGTCAGTGCACCGCAGAAGCGGAAATCGCTGGGCAGTGAGTTCATTTAGTTCTAACTCAAAGGCCATTTATTTCATTTTCTACACCATTTAGGCGATTTGGGGGCTTCCAAAGAGAGGATTTCAACATAGCACTTCAAGGTAAGTTACTTCCATTCATTATTAGTTTAAATACATGTATATTAAGATTAAACACTAAAAATTAGGTAAAATTAAAGGGTTAGAGCTAGACCTAGGGTTTTAATAAAACTAAGATTTAATCATGAAATTTGTTAAGAAATGGACTAGAAATCATATATTATCGATCCTTAGGTTGTAGAGAACAACTTCCTTTGAAAATCTCGGAATTCGAGCACGTGGGCCCAGGGTTGAAATTTAGGAAATTCATGTAACTGGTTGGGGAGTTGCTTAAATAGCTAGGAATTTATCTTGTGCGCCTATATTAATTAGTTCTTACTCCGTTTAACTAGTGTGGGATTGTTCGTCTTCGAAGCAAGGGCTTGGGCTCATTCTTGGTAATTGGATGTGCACTTTGGAGCGAGGTGAGTCTCCTTTCTAACCTTGTAATAGGGAATTGTGACCATAGGTATAATAAACGAGTATTTGCTACTAAATGCGGGGGCTACGTACGTAGTAGGTGACGAGGGTCCGTGCGTAGCTATTATGATATTAATTATTTGGGTAGTTTAGGACCCACATCATGCCTAATTTGGATATATCTTTTATTTAAATTGCCAACATGATCATTTATGACATGCTAGAGACCTGAGACGAACAAAAAGTGAACATATGAACTTGTTGAGCCCTATAAGAGATTCTTTGTATATAAATGAGCCTTTGTGTGCATTCTTGATGTTTTCTTGATATTTATGGATTGGGCCGATTGCCTCGATGAAATAGATGCATCTATGGTTCGTGCCGTTCGACCCTCGGTAATGCACAATTTATTTTCTGTTGGAGTGGGTCGTCGACCTTGGCATGATTGCGCATGATATATATTTATATGTGCTAAAGCTTAGACATGACATGCTTACTTGATAAGTATTTGAACTACAAATAACAACTGAAATGTGGTCAAGAACATGATTATTGCTTTTTCTTATTACCTGTTAATTATTGGAGGTTTTCATGCTTAGCATAGCACCTTATTATGATATTATCTTGACCCTAGTAAGTATCAAGTCGACCTCTCGTCTCTACTTCTTCGAGATTAGATAGGATACTCATTGGGTACATATTGTTTGTGTACTCATACTACGCTTCTGTATTTAATTGTATAGGATCTGAGGCAGATACATCTGGTTATCAGTTCGGTGCGCGCCCTTGAGTTTGTGGCAGAGACTTCCACGGTGAGCTGCTTCCTTCCTATGCCGCTTAACATCCTGATGGAGTCTTCCTTTACTTTTGCTGTCTTTCTTTATCTCGGACAGTAGGATAGAGATATTCTTTTGTAGATTCTACTAGATGCCTGTACTTGTGACACCAGGTCTTGGCACACACTTTGGTAGACTAGTTTTTGGCGTTGTATTATTATGTTATTTATTTTATCTATTATTTTTGGGTTTCGATTCCAAATTCGGATAATTATTTCACTTAAGTTCCGCTAAAATTAACATAGGGAGATGGAAATATTCCGCATTGGCTTACCTGACAACGATGTCGGAGGCCATCATGACCTATTATGGAAATGGGTCGTGACATGGCCATTTCTCATTTTTTAGAATTTAGGGCTATAAAACAGGAATTGAGGATGATTTTTCATTTTTTGTGTCCACGCATGGGTTAGTTCTTTGATGTTTTGAGGGCATACAATTTGTGACTATATCTACTTTTTCATATGTATTAGTACATACTGATTTTATAAAAGATTAACTGACTGCAATTGGCCTGCATTTTCGTAGGTCCATAGTAAACGACCTAGTGACCAACGCCCATTGCTTTGCCATAACTCTTGAATTTATTTGATAGTGTTTCGAGGTCATATAATACATATTTTTGATTATATTAACTTTTTTGTGTGTATTACTACATGCTGATCTTGTATAAAAAATGGCGGAGTCTAATTAGCCTAAAATTTTATCGTTCCAAAGAAAACGGCCTACTGACTAGTACTCATCAATACTGACCAATACTTTCTAGTTCATTTTTTTGTGTTATACGGCCATACGACATGAATTTGTGATTATATCCACTTTTCTTATGTATTAGTACATACTGATTTTGTAAGAAAAAATAATTGACACACTTAGATTCGTGTGTAATTTCATAGGTCCATAGATTACGGTCTATTGACCAATACTCATTGCTTTGCCATGACTTTAGGATTTATTTTATGGCGTTTCAAGGTCATATATCACAAATTTGTTATGATACCCATTTTTCGTTTGTTAATACATGCTGATCTCATAAAAAAAATTGATGAACTCTAATTGGCCTGAAATTTAGCAGGTCCATAGAAAATGGCCTAATAACTAATACTCATTGCTTCACAATGACTTCGGTGTCCAATTTATGATATTTCGTGGTCATGCAAAATGAATTTATCATTATATTACTTTTTCATATTTATTAGTATACAACTTTTTTGGAATTGTTTTGACCGATTCCGCTTGGCCTGAAATTTTGCAGGTCCATATGAATGGTCTAGTGACAAATACTCAATGCTTCATTATGAATTTCTTGACGAACTCTAATTGGCATGAAATTTCGTAGGTCCATAGGAAAAGGCCTATTGAACAATACTCATCGCTTCACATCATAATTTTCGGTGTTCATTTTTTGGTGTTTTACGGTCTTGCAATGCGAATTTATGATTTACTCACCTTTTTGAGTGTATTAGTATATGCTGATTTTGTAGAATTTATTTTTGCGGACTTCAATTGGCCTGAAATTTCATAGGTCCACAGAGAATGGCCTAATGACCTATACTCATCATTTCATCATGACATTTAGATTCATTTTTTTGTATTGTGAGGTCAGCAATACGAATTTGTGATTATATCTATTTTTTATGTGTATTCGTACATGCTGACTTTGTGAAAAAATTAACGGACTCCGATTGGCTTGAATTTTTATATGTCCGTACGAAATGGCATATTAACCAATCTTCATCGCTTCGCCATGACTTCTAAGTCTAATTGTTTTTGGCGTTTTGGGGTCATGCAACATGAATTGAAATTATTTCCACTTTTTTGTGTATACTAGTATATGCTAATTTTGTATAATTTTTTGATGGACTACGATTGGTCTAAATTTTCATAGTCCATAGAAAATAGCCTAGGGACCCATCTAATTGCTTCTCCATGACATTCAGATTTATTTTATGGTGTTTTTGGGTCACGCAACATCAATTTATGATTATATTCATTTTTCTTGTGTATTAATACATGTTGATATTGTAAAAGATTTTTGGCGGACTCTGATTGACCTTAGTTTTCGTAGGTCAATGGAAAACGACCTAGCGACTAATATTCGTTGCTTCACCATGACTTTTGGATTCATTTTATGGCGTTTTATGGTCATACAATATGATTTTATGAATATATCCACTTTTTCATATGTATTAGTCGTACATGCTGATTTTGTACAAAAACATGACGGACTCTAATTGACTTGAATTTTTGTAGGTCCATAAAAAAATGACCTAGTGATCAATACTCATTATTTCGCCATATTTTTCGGGTTTATTTTATTGTGTTTCATGATCATGCAACACGAATTTATGATTATATTCACCTTTCGTGTGTATTAGTATATGCGAACTTTGTAAAGAAAAAAAATTGACGGACTCTGATAGGCTTGAAATTTCGTCCATATAAAACGACCCAGTAACCAATACTCATTGTTATGCTGTGACTTTTGGGTTCACTTTAAGGCGTTTCGGGATCATACAATACAAATTTATGATTATATCCACTTTTTCCTGTATTAAATGTATATGCTGATTCTGTAGAATTTTTTGATGGATTCCGATTATCCTAAATTTTTGTAGGTCCATAGAAACCGGCCTAGTCACTAATACTCATTGCTTTTCCATGACTTTTTAGTTTATTTTTTGGTATTTGGGGGGGTCATAAAACACGATTCAATATTATATTTACTTTTTTGTGTGCATTAGTACGTGCTATTTTTGACGGACTACAATCGCCTGAAAATTCATAAGTCCATAGGAGACAGTTAATGACCAATACTCACCACTTCGCCATAACTTTCAGGTTTATTTTTTTGGTATTTTGGGGTTATGAAACACGATTTGTAATTATATCCACTTTTTCATCTGTATTAGTATATGCTGATTTTGTAGATTTTCTTTGACGGGCTTTGATTGACCTAAATTTTTGTTGGTCCGTAGGAAACATTCTGGTGACCAATATTCATCGCTTCGCCATGACTTTTGGGTTTATTTTTTTATGTTTAGATGTCAGGCATCATGAATTTATGATTATATTTACTTTTCATTATATTCGTACATGCTGATTTTGTAGATTTATTTTACGGACTCTGATTGACATGAATTTTTGTAGACCATAGGAAACGACCTAGTGACTAATAGTCTTTGATTTGCCATGACTTTTGAATTTATTTAATAGCATTTTGGGGTCATACAACATAAATTTGTGATTATATTCATTTTTTATGTATATTATAGTACATACTGATATTGTGAATTTTTTGACGAACTCCGATTGACCTGAAATTTCGTATGTCCATAAAAAAAGGCCTAGTGACCAATACACATCGCTTCGCCATGACTTTCAGGTTCATTATATGATGTTTCATGGTCATGAAATACAAATTTATGATTATATCCACTTTTTCATGTAAGTACATGCTGATTTTGTAGAATTTTTTTGACGGACTCTAATTAGCCTGAAATTTTGTAAGTCCAAAGAGAATAACCTAATGAGCAATACTTATCAGTTCGCCATGACTTTCATTTTTTTTTTTTTTTGTGTTTTAGGGTCATACAGTACCAATTTATGAGTATATTCACTTTTTTGTGTGTATTATTACGTGCTGATTTTGTAAAAAAAAATTAACGATCTTCGATTGGCCTGAATTTTTATAGGTCACTAGAAACGGCCTAGGACCTATACTTATCTCTTCGTCATGACTCTTGGGTTTATTGTTTGGTTGTTTTGGGTCATGCAACATGAATTAGTGATTATATTCACTTTTTCATGTTTATTAGTACATGTTGATTTTGTAAAAAATAAAATGAAGAGGGCGGTCGGGCTATACTTGGAATCTATATCAATTCAATGAATGTAAAATATGTATCTTATATATGCACATCTTATTATTTAAGAAGGGAGCCTTGGTGAAATAGTAAAGTTGTCTATGTGTGATCTATAGGTCACGAGTTTGAGTCGTGGAAGCAACCACTAAATACTTGTATTAGAATATGTTGTCTATATCACATCCTTTGGGGCGTGACCCTTCCCCGAATCTTGCATGAATGCCGATACTTTATACACCAGGCCGTCCCTTTTTATTTTTAAACATCTATTATCACTTTAATATTTTACTATTATAGATAAATTATTTGATTGGTGCTATATCATCGAATGCATGTAAATATATACCGAAGGGATTGAGTTCCAATCTTATTAGTCTCGTAATCATTATTGTTTACTTGAATCTTCCATTTCTCTATTAAAAACATTGTAATAGAACAAAAAGAAGTTGCCTCCCTTGTTTCAACTTTCATCGCCAGCCCATACTCCACTCTTAAGGAGAATAAATTCCATCCACGTAACATCTTCGAGTTTGATCACTATGTCAAATATTTTAAAATAGAAAAGATCAAGAAGAAATCTAGTTAGTTAATCGTGTTCGCTTTTCCAGAAGATTAATCACACTTTCTAATTCCTCAATAATCTAATTAAAAGCTGGCTAAAACTAAAAAGCATCTCCATAATGATTTTGAGAAAAAAATATATAGAAAAAAGGAAGCAAAACTACTCCAGAGTGTAAAGAATTTTCCAGGAGAATCAAGCAATTCGCACGTTCAACTAACTCATAAAGTAAGAATATAAGGGAATAAAGAGAAATGGACACGTGATTAATTATCAAATTCTCAGAATACTATTGGATTTGGGGCATAAATCAAAGCAAACCAAACAACTACCAAGCATGTCAACTGTAAACTGCTTTAATCTTGAACCAATGTTTTAATACGTGCAAAAAATAAATACGATCATTTTACAAATAGGGTATACTCTGTCTATTAGTTCATCGTGCTAAGTTGACTCTTAAAACGAATGTAAAATAATATTACAGCTTTATGTTATTGTTTCTGTATACCCTCAAAATTGGATAACAATTGAATGTATAAGTGGTTTTAAGGATACAATGGATCAACTTGATACACGATAAATTGAATTGTAATTGAAATAAACAATGATAAAGTAAATTCAAACCACACGGATTGAATAGTTATAGTCTTAGGAGGTTAGCCACCCTCGAACTGAATGCACTTCGATCGGTATCAAGATACAGCTAAAATAAGAGGTTAAAGAGAAAAATAACGTATTGCTACAGAATGCGTGTTGCAATGTCTTTTACAAGTAACCCCTTTATATAGTAGGGGAATCCTACTTTAGGTACAATTCCATAAAAGGTAAAAATCTCTTGATTTGATAATTTGCGGTTCCTTATTGATATGTCCCGAGATTCTGTCGTAATATCCAACCGGTCACAGATTTTTCAGTCTTCTGTTATTTAAGCTGACAATAATTCCTCGAGCTCGTCCCAGGTAAGGGTCAATTTCAGGATCACAGACTCAAAGTTCTCAAGGACAAACATTCAAATCTCAGGTTTTGGCCTGGTGGGACTTGGGGTCGATCTTCAGTCCCTCATGATTCGAGCCCGATCTACCATGTCGTAGACGAGTTCGATTTCTATCGTATACAGAAATTCTCCTTGTTTTTTGGTGAGTAAACAACGAGAAATGGCACGAGCTCCCGATTCTCACCTCGATAACTTGCGACAAAAATGACAAAATAATCGAAACGTTGCGCCAATCAAGTTTTAATGGCATTAAATGCTTGTTAGTTGCCGGTTGGCCATTCCTGGATGTGAACCATCGTTTGAAAACTATAAGTACCCTCTTCTTTATTCATTTAAACTTTACATCTAAACTTTCTATTCTTGTTCCTTAGAAATTTCTCTACTTTCTGGCACTTATACTCTGATTTCTTGAGATCCTTTTTGAGGACTTTTGCTCGTCTTCACCTAAATCATAAAGCATACTGCTCTAACTTCCTCTTCTTATTTTTCCCTCTATTTTAAAAAAAAATGGCGAAGACTTTAAAAACCGTTCCCAAAAAGACTCCTTCTACATAGTTGCCGGCTATCGAGGAGACCGTTCCATGTACTGTTGTTAAGGAACCAGTGACGGAACCCCCTTTGAACATGTTCATCACTAGTGGGTACTTGGTGACCGCTAATTTTAAGGTTGAAAAACCTTCCTCCGTACCAGGCCGATGTGAGGTATCAAGATACATATGTTCGATCACTGAAGAAATTTTCCCATGATAAAAAAAAGATTGGGTTAACAAGCATGTGGTGGTTCCCGGGCCCGATGAAGATATCACCACCCACGTCGAGGGATAATTAAGTGTTTACACTTATCCCTTTACATGGGGCTCATCATTGACTTCTACAAAAGGTACGAGGTATGCCTTGGTCAGATTCACTCTTCATTCTGGAGGATCGTCATCCTTCTCTGGTTCTTTGTGAGCAAGATCGATGGATGCTCATTCACCGTTGACCACCTCATGCGCCTATACAATTTCCGACTCTTTCAGGGGGTGGGGACTAATCAATCTCGCACGTCGGGCTAGTTAAGCCCTGTTCTCAAGTATCAATGAAGATCAAGATCGAGAATGGCTAGGGCATTTTTTTCGAGTGAGGACCTCAGACCTGATCCCAGCTGAGCGCATTCCGTTCCTCGAGAGGTGGAACACAAAATTTTGTTTTTCAAGTTTTCATTTTACTTCTTTTTCCTTCTTTCTTATGGGTGCTCGATGGTGGTGCAGTTGTAGCTCGGGTCCCGAATGTAGTCCCTCGACTCGAGGATTGTGTCGAGGGCATCATGTCACAAAATCCATATTCCGAGCGCGTATAGAGCGAACTCTCATAGGTCTGGTGGGAGGCCCATTCTCATGGTAAGATTCTGTTCCTGAGTGAGTAATACTTGGGTTTATTTTGTGTCGCTGAATTCTTACTTATTTCATTTCCCTTTGCAGGTTTATTCAAGGACGTCAGAACGAGGCCTCTATTTGGTGATCAGGATTTCCCCATCAAGTCCCCTACTTCGAGATATGGTGAGGAGAATAAGAGGAAAAGGGCCCCGAGTTCTCCGAATATGGAGAAGAAAAAATCGAGGAGAAGGCTGGTGTGAAAATCCAAAGAAAGCACCAGCGCCTGAGCGCCCTTATTGGACTCACTCCATCGGCTGAGGTACGAGTCCGAAGAAGAAGAAGAGTTTTATCTGGTGGCCAAGAGCCGTCGCAGCTCAAGGGGCAAGAGGCCTCCGAACAAGATAGGTGCGAAACTAAATTGCCTTAACTCAGGGAGGCCGATGAGGAGGACACGGCCGAGGCTTCTGAACTAGAGGGAGGCGAGGCCTTTTTGCCTCATGTTAGGGAGGCCGACAAGGAGGCCGTACACGGCACTTCCTAGGCATTAGGAAATTCCTCGAAGGATGTACTTAGTGTGATAGAACTCTCTGATTTGCATTTGCTCATTGAGTCCATGTTTAACGAGGCTCAGATGATGAAAGGACGCCCCAAGGGGCGGAAGACCCCTTCTACAACTTTTTGGATGGTGTAGAGCCTATCGCCATGAAGGACATCATCGAGTTGGGTGACTTAGCGGTGCCAGTAAAGAGTCCATCTTCGGGAACAAGCAGGCCTTCCTCAAGTACGAAACTATTCAACCGGTTCCCAGCTCCAAGTGTAAATCCTGACCGGAAGCAATAGATCATTGTATCTATTTAGGACAATGCTCGGGGTCTTCTCTGCCCGCATAGGGGTGGCCAATTATCCTTGATGCTTGGTGTGAGCATGAAATTTTTGCCCTATACGAACTACTCCTATAAAATCCCAAGAAAATAGATTTTTCTTACTTATTTGCCATTTTTAGGAAATTTTGTTGAATTTTATTAATTGTTTGCATTTTTTGTGCACGATTAATTTTATTAAAATCATGAAAATACAAAAGAAAATACCATGCATTGCATTTAGGATTAATTAGTTAATTATTTGTTTATTAAAATGATGAAAATCATCAAAATAACTCATTTTATTTTTTTACCTTATTGATTTTTTTCTCTTTTTATTTAGGATTAAGTAACTTTTATAATTTTTGTAATTCGATGATTAGTCAAATTTTACAATTTAGATAATTTAGTATTTTTAATTTTAGGATTTTATTAATTAAATAATAATAATAATAAAATAAAGAGAAAAAAATGAATTTGAAGGGTATAATATATTCTTGGGCTGAAATTCAAATTATCCCAATTCCCCAGCCCAAAACCCGTCCAAAGCTGCCTATGACCCAAGTCCAATTTGGCGTACCTGTTTGGACCCTTCCCCCCTAAAACGACGTACTTGAGTGACAAAACTATGACGTTTCATTTATTTCACCCCATTAAACGACCTAAATGCCCATTGGGCTTCATTAATTTCAGTTGTTATTAACCTTAACCTAAATCGTTTTCTCTCTGAAATCGCCGCCCCACCTTCGCCGTATCTCCGCCGCCCGGAAATCATCTCACGGTGGTGGAGCACCTCCAAACGCCTCTAAATTTTAACCATACAACTTCCATCATTTCATCATCCATTTCCCGCCATTAGTTTTCCAAAAGATCACTAGTTTTTTTCGAATTTGAAATCTAAGAAATAAAAATTCGAACTTTTCACTTTTGTTCGATTTTTCTTGACATAGCCCTCAATTCATATCAAAGCCCCTGTGAATTCCCTAGTTTTTCAACAAAGGGAGTCCTTTTGATGTCAAGAACACCCTATCTCTTAGTTTTGGCAAGATTTTGGACAAATAGCCTTGAACGATCCAAATTCTTCAAGCCTCTGATTCGTCTTGTCTGAGGCATGTGGTGAAAATTATTGCATGGACAAAAATCCGGCTAATATTCATGTAACAATTCCCACCATTGGCCGAATTTCGTGGTTCATCGGAGTTCAAGTGGATTCTTTATTACCTTTTCTCGAGTTACTGAAGTTCTTGGCGATCTAATCGGTATAATTCTCCCCCCCCCCCCTTTTCTTCACATTCATTTACTGGAATATTTTTTTTCTTTTCTGTCTAAGAGTAATTAGTATTATTTTAGGGCATAATGGACTAATCAGTGATTAATAGCTCGTTAATTTGTTTTAATTATTTTCTTAATAATTTTCTTAAAAGATGCATCATTAGCTTTTGTTTAATCGAATGTTGTTCTAATTTCTGCATAAGGTTGTTTGGTTTTGGGTTTGGAACTCATACTTGGTACGAAAGCCCAAGTAATTACTGGGCTTAAAGTTTAAATGGCCCAGGTCCAGTACTACTAAGTTTTAAACCGATAAAATAGTAAAAAAAAAGGGTGAATACAAGGCTGCTGAGGTTGAAATTGGATAAGGTTTGAAGGAAGTTCATAGGAAGCTTCTAAAAAAAGGCTGATAAGGATCTTTTTAGAGATAAAAGAGGGGAAAATCCTGGGGCAAAGGGGTTAAGTTGATAAAATTAAAAGTTAAGGGATACTTTTAGATTATACAAATTTGATTTTTGTTGCCCTAAGTTCCTTCTATAAAAAGACCCTTTGCCAATGAATAGGGCACAGAAAAAAGAATAGAAAGAAAGGAACAAACGGCTGAAAACAAATTTTCTAAGAGAGTTCTTAAGAAACTATGGGTTTTCTCTGGTTTTAGGTTTCTTCTTGGCTAGGTTTTAGAGATTGGAACAGAATTTTGAGTTCATTCACTGTTGATTTTTGCTGAGCTGAGCTAGAAACTGCAGGCTGCTTTGTTTCTTAGGCTATTTATCCCTTTGCTAGGTATTTTTCTGAACTTTTTTATGCTTTGATTGAGTTGTCTTGAATGAAATGCTGATTTCCTTAAACATTTGAGCATAAGTAGAGTTGGATTGTTTACTCTTGCAATGATTTTGGGATTTCCAGCCGTTTTAAATTAAGTTTTAAATCTGCTTTAGTTTGTATTCTGTTCATTTGTTTTGTTAGTTTGTGTAATGGTTGGAGTATGGGGATAATGGAAATGGTATATTGTCATCCAGTGATTGATGAAACCGGCAATTTGAGAGACATGTTGTCTTCTTCTTTTCCTTTCTTTCTTCCTGAAACATTATTATGCCTATTTCTGAGTAGTATGAGGCATCAGTTACTAAATGCCATTTGATTTTAAAGTTTGTTGTTAAGGATGTTGGTTATAGATTTTGTTGGTTATCCAAAATAATGGAACCATTGTACCAGCATGTCATGAATTGGGTCTATCATTTTGAATCTGCTCACTTGGTTTTCTTTTTTTTGAAAGAGCTTGAAATATGCCATCATGCTGTATCCATCTTTTCTTTCTTTCAGAAGCATGGTTGTGTTTATTTGTTATTAGCATTGTCCTTTGGTTTTAAGTCGTAGTAGCAAAATCTTCACTATAAGTTGGCTGATTTGAGCATGCAGATATTTTTTTTAATTTTTGAAGAATGGAAAGGTTATTTGCTATTAATAGCTTGGTTGAGGTTTGCGGATCGGACAACTGTTGGTTAGATTGGTAGACAATAAAGCCAAAGGTAGAATTTTAAAGTTGCTGAAAGAAGGTCTGGGAGTTGATCATCCAGTCATGCTATGTTTATTGTTTTGTTAAGAATCTGGTTCTTGTCACTTGGTCATTTTCCTCAATTATGAGAAAATTCTTTATCATGTTTAACTCCTTTTTCAAGTCTTAGGCTAGTTTCTTATTTCTTTGATTAAACACAATGGTTGTTGTGTCCAGGTTAATAAATATCCATTGGAACCAATTGAAATTCATTTGGTGCAAGTTCGAATCTAAAGATTGGCATCTTGAGTTGGTCATTGTTACCTGACATCGTTATTGCATCATCAGTTAATTTCAGTTTATTAGGGCATGGAGTTTGTTGTTCCCCATGATTCAAGCTTTATTTGCAATTTTAATTCATGGCAGTTTTGTAGAACTTTCGTTCAAATTGGGATGTAATTAACGTGTTATGGAATTTTGGTAATTTGAAGCTTTGAATTGTTTTCTCTGAAGCAAGTAATGATTTTGCATTGTTTATTTCCTACCATGCAATGTTACTGAATATTACCTGTTATTAGCATTCAACAATCATTTCTCTTGTGACTAGCGTTTGGGCTCAGTTGTGAGCGTAGTGGGTGATGATGCCCATTTCCTTTTTTCTAAAAGAAAAAAGAAAAAGGAGAAACATTTAATAATATACTGGGCCTGCCATTGGCCCAGTTCTATGCTCAAATAACTTAGGTCTGTCTACAGTGCTTTACGCATTAATCAATGGTTTAAGTCCAAGTTTGGATCTAAATATCTTTAATCCTAATTAAGTGTAACCTTTAAGAAATGGTTGAAGGCATGCCATCTTTCGTTAAAATTATCAATGGCCCTCACATCAATATTAATTCAATATAGAAAAATACCCTTCTAAACACTCGTAGTTTACTTTAGGCACGCAATTAAATTATTACAACTACGGGTACAGTTTGCGTGACGTGGTTGTGATACTTAATTTTAAATTAGATTAAAGTAGAAGTATCTTTAGCTTGCCTTAGTGAAATAAAAATCTTTTCTTTTAAAATAAACTGAGGTGTGCCATACGCAAACAAAATCCATAACCTATGGCCCTCACATTAAATAAAAATTAATATATGCTTTGAACTTTCGTAGTTTGCTTTAGGCGCGTTAATTAAATAATTTTCATCACTACAGGTACGGTTCCCGTGACGTAGTCGTGACGCTTAATTACTAAAATTCGGGGTACATTTAAGTGACCCGGCCACAATTTAGTCTTTAATAATTTAAACATGTTGTAGATCGTGGGTATAGTTTCCGTGACATGATTCGCGATATATGTAACTATAATTATTAAAAAGCGGTTATAAAGTTTAAAAATGCACAATAGTTTTAAAATGTGTATTAAATCAGATAATAGGCCAATTATTAACAGTTTAAGTGACCATGCTAGAACCACGGAACCCGGGAATGCCTAACACTTTCTTTCTGTCACGACCCGGATTTCTCACCATCGGGATCGTGATGGCGCCTACTCGTGGTAGCTAGGCAAGCCAAGTTACTCACCGTTTTCATGAATAAAAATATCATGTTGTCAATTTACTAGCATGAATCATAATAATAATAACAATAGCTGCGGAAGTCTAAGTTTATAAGTCTGAAAATAAATGTGAACTGCTCAAACATATCCTCTACCCAAGATTTAGTGTCACAAACTCACGAACCACTAAGAATAAACTATATATAGTGGTCTGAAA
>MU749756.1:112245-150144 GCA_026770625.1 Nicotiana glauca | reverse complement strand
AGTCACATAGATACATCTTGCAGTACTAACATACTCATCACATGGATATCCAACCGCCATTTTGGCTAATAGGGAAAATACCGAACATATAAGTTCAGAACACTTGCTCACACAATCAGCACCTCGGTGCTCAAGACTTAGGCAACGATCCAGCCTCAAGTCCTCTAGACTGGCCCAACATCGAACTCACGGGATCACATCTCGCCCCTCGATCGAGGAAATCACAAGCCATCAGGGCACTTATAATACCGAGTGCTCATGTGTGCATACAGACGTGAGGAAGGAATTTCAAGCGTTATATTCTAAGCTGAATCAAGTAAGCACGATAAGAGTTCCAAGAAAGGGAAGTTTTTCCTAAAGGTTCTGCAGCCTCTCGAGGATAAATACAGACGTCTCCGTACCGATCCGCGAGACTCTACTAACCGGCTCATGACTCATGAGGCCTAGTAACCTAGGCTCTGATACCAACTTGTCACGACCCCAATCCCGATCGTGATGGCGTCCAACACAATTGCTAGGTAAGCCCGACCAATTACACTCTCAGCCCGAGCATGAAGCTCAAAAACCAGTTATTTAAATATCATTAACAACAATAAAACTAAAAGATTAAGCTAAATATCATGATAACACGGAATATACTCCCAAAGACCCGGGGGTTATGAGTCTAGAGCCTCTAACAATAAAGTGTGACAAGACTCTAAATAATACAATATCTCAAAACTGCAGAAAGATAATAAAAGGGATAGGGGAGGAGTCGGGTCCTGCGGACGTCAGGCAACTACCTCGACAACTCCGGATATACTCTAAAATCAGCAAAAGCTCAGCTAAACTCCCGAGGTACCTGGATCTGCACACATGGTGTAGGGAGTAAAGTGAGTACTTCCAACTCAGTGGTAATAGACATATATAATGACTGACAGTATGAAATCCCGAAATATAACAATGTAAAGCTATAATCAATAGTCCTACACATTTAACAGTGTAATGACAACAATTAACGACAGATAACACAAGCAGGTATAGATGTATGAATGCAATGTAATGCACATGACCGCTGCGGCGTACAGCCCGATCCATTGGGTACCCGCGCTCACTATGGGGTTTCAGACTCCAGAGGGGCTCCTACAACCCAAGCGCAATATCATCGTAACATTCGCTGCGGCGTACAGCCCGATCCACAATCAGTCCAATTATATGCATGCAAGCCATACGGGCACAGTCAAATTTACCAATTTCAGTTCCAATTTTCAGAAATTATATATTAATGGTTAAAACCGTAGAATTTACTAGCCATTTCGAGACAGTATTTAACTCAGGACTGATATCATGAAAACATGCTAAACATCATGGAAATAGTGATAATAATCCCTGCGGGATCCAAATAATCGGCATACAGCCCAAATATAACCATAACTATCCAAGTAGGAGGTTTGTCAACTAATTTCTAGCCAATAACACAGTACGAACATCATTCGGTAGGACTAAGCCATAGTCCCCAATCACAATCGACCCCGCACTCACCGTAGAGTACGTGTCTCGCCTCAATATAGCGTCACAGTGTGATATACCGGGGTTTCAAACCCTCAGGTCATCATCTACATCTATTACTCACCTCAAGCCGGCCATAAGACTAGTCCGCTAAGCCTTTTCCTATCGAATCCGCCTCCTCGCGCGTCGAATCTGGGCAAAACCACAATAGGCTAATGGAATATAACCCAATTGAAAGAACTCGAAAAACACCCAAAAATACGAAGTTGGCAAAATCCGAGCCCCGGGCCCACTTCTCGAAAAATTCTAAAATTTACATCACTGGATTCCTCGTCTCGCCACGAGTCTATACATATCAAATTCACCAAAATCGGAGTCTATTTGACCCCTCAAATTCCAAGTTTACACTTTCTTAGGTTTCAAGCCCTAACCACCATTTTTAACCCTTAAATCCTTGAATTTTCAGTGATTAATTCATGTTTTTACACCATAATAACATTATTCGAGTCTATAAATTCATACCTGATGGAATCTCCTTCGAATCCTCTCCAAATGGCCAAAAATCGCCTCTTCCTAAAGTCAAAATGTTTTCCTCAACCTCTGAAATTCGCGAACACTGTTTCATTAAAACCCTTCAGCAAATTTTTGCTTCGGCGGTCCCGCTACCGCTTATGCGGGACCGCTTCTGCGGCCATATGACCGCTTATGCGGTTTTCACTTAACTCCCCCAGGTGTCGCTTTTGCGACTAAAAGCCCCCTTATGCGATTTCCACTAAACCGCTTCTGCGATGAATTGTCCGCTTATGCGTACCCGCTTTTGCGGAAGGACTTTCGCTCCTGCGAAAAAGCCAGGACCCCTCGAGGACCGCTTCTGCGACACCATAGCTGCATCTGCGGAATCGCTTATGCGGCTCCTTTTTCGCAGATGCGGAAATACCAGAAGCCAGATACACCAGACCTGCAACAAACATCCAACTTCACCGTTTAACCACTCGAAATCACTCCGAGGCCCCCGGGACCTCAACCAAAAGCCCCAACACATCCAACAACCTTATTCAAACTTGTTCCAATCATCAAAACATTATCGTTATCATCAAAATCATCAAATTTTACCAAATCAAAGCCTAAGTTCTTCAAGAACTTCCGAAATGGACTTTCGATCAAAACCCAACCAAACGACGTCCAAATGACCTGAAAATTTGCAGACATATCCAAAATCACCTAACGAAACTACTGCAACTCTCGAAATTCCATTCCGACCCTCGAATCAAAATTTCACCTAACAACCGGAATTCGCCAAAATTCAAACTTCGTCAATTCAAGCCTAAATCTACTCCGGACCTCCAAATTCGATTCCGACCACACTCTTAAGTCACAAATCATCCCCCGAAGCTAACCGAACCACCGGAATCCACATCCGAGCCCTCTAACCACATAGTCAACTTCCGGTTGACTTTTCTAAAGTAAGCTTTCTTCTAAGAGGCTAAGTGCCTCATTTCCAACTAAAACCAATTCAATTCTATCTGATTCATTCAAATACTGATATTGAAACATAGAGCAACATAATATGGGGAAAACGGGGCGTGTCGTCACAGACTACATCTTAACTTGAAAATGTAAAAGCAAACAAGAATTTAACTCCCAATCGACTACGACTAACTACAATACAGGATGATGTTCTATAGAGTGACTACACATCAGGTTCAAAATGTAAAAGCAAATTAGAATATAACTACAAAACGACTACAAATACCTACAATTATAAACTGTAAATAATCGACATAATAATTTATCTACAAAATTAAGACAACTAATCTACAATCTGCTTAAAAAAATACAGGATGATGTTGTGTAGGGTGACTACATCTCAACTTGAAAATGTAAAAGCAAACAAGAATTTAACTCCGACTACAATTAACTACAATACAGCCAAAGGCTGGGGAGAGGTGGCAGCAGCCATGATGATCTTCAAAGCTCCATTTACGTGAAGAAGAAGCTGAAAATTCCGCCTGCTACAGTAACTCGATCTTTAAAATTAAGATCTGAAAAAATTGGCTATGATTTTGCTATGAAACCAATTGAGGATTGTGCGCGAAGAGTAGATGTTTCTTTTGATACCAAAGTTTGCGAGAATCCACTACCGGATGATCTTCAAAGCTCCATTTACGTGAAGAAGCTGAAACTTTCGCCTGCTACAGTAACTCGGTCTTTAAAATTAAGATCTAGAAAAATTGGCTATGAAACCAATTGGGGATTGTGCGCGAAGAGTAGATATTTCTTTTTGATACCAAATTTTGCGAGAATCCAATGCTGGATTTATGGCTGGTGAATAGTAACGAATTTACTATTGACCCTTCTTCTTAGAGAGAAGGGAGAGGATTTTGGGGAGAGGGAGTTACGGGTAAAACTAAATGGAAAGAGCTATAGGACCTATTAATTTAGTATAATTAATGTAGTTAATGTGGGGATGGGGTTTGAGCTATAATTATGCTTCATATATAGGACTTATAATTGTATATAAGTAATGTAGTTTATATGTGTGGGGTGGGTTAAGCCATAATTATGTCTCATATATAGGACCCATCATATTTTGAATTATGGTATACAACTGGTAATTAAGTTTACTAATTGTAATTATCTCTAAACTTAAACATTGAATATAATAATTTTGTATAGCTGGTATATGAAGGTAAAAATTCCAAAAACAACTCCGTTCTGACAAAAGTTAACAGTTAATTTTTCTTCTGTCATTCACTCAAGCTAGCATCCACATCTAATGCATCTCTTTCTTTTCATTTATTTCTTGGCTTATACGCAACTCAAATAAACACTTTTGTTTATCAATGGTAATGAAACCATTTAGTACGGAGTAGTTAGATCAATATATTGCTAAATTTTTTGCTAACTACTTCCATGTATAATACTTCTACTAGAGTGAAGAATTGTCATGCTAGAGGTCTTTCACTTCTCTAAATACATAACAAAATTGCTGGTTGTGGTTATTATTACAGTTGTTAGGTTTGCTGTTGATTACTTTTTGATGTTGACTTTTTGGTATTGCTCCTCTTAGGACAGTTAAACTTTAATATTTCCCACAAGGTTCAACTTCGATAAAATCCAATCTTAGTTTTCTAACTTTTGGTTTGACTTCCAAGACTCAGTATCTCTGTCCAACATTTATAAGGGATGAACGTGCCTAAGCCATCTATCTCTAAAACTAATTTAATTGAAAGGTCTATATATTAGCTCCTGTCCCATTATTATTTTAATAGAACAAGTTCTTTTTTATATAATCCTAGGGATGAGACATGCAAACTTAATAAGGTATAACTTTAGCCCACGATATACATAACTATTAAAAAAAAAAAACAGTCTAGTGAATTAAGCTCCCGCTATGCGCGGGGTTCGATAAAGGACCGAACCATAAGAGTCTATTGTACACAGTCTTACCCTGTATTTCTGTATTTCTGCAAGAGGCTACTAATATCACAGATTGCTGATTATGGTTATTATGATGAACCATATGAATGGGAATTATTTCACATTCGGGGCATTTTAGTTGAACTTATGAAATGAGAAAACTATACTCCACTTCTATAACAAATAACACCATCTTTGAATGTGAATGCTGACCAGAATAATATTAATATTATATACACCGATAAAAGAGTGATACACCAGGTCATTACGGGGAATTATTTGGATTTACAGCAACAGTGAGCATTTTGTATGAATATTCCAACAATTTTATACAAACTTCAGTAAAGGAGAACTTCCATCTGGTTGTGGCTTACATGTCTGCGACTTCCACAATATGCCCTGTCAACTTGCTTTGACTTCTTCCATTCTGCAGGCAGGCAAGAGCTTATAGTCCCAGCATCAATCAAATAAGGAAAGTCAAGCAAATAGCTATATTTTTTTTATAATGTGGTGTCTGTGTCAACTTGTGCACATCTCGACTATTCCACCGAGTACTTGCTACCCTCCTACTCTCCTACTAGCATAGTCGTGCAAATAGATGTTTATCGAGAACAATAGATTTTTAATGAAACTTTATATGATTCAATTAGAAAGAAAATGACATGTCAGTACAAGTCATGGACATACTTTCATTGACATGAAAGAGAGGATACAACCATTTAAAGTGCCTCCTCCTGCACAGAGGCGTAGAACATTTCACAATGACTTATCTAGTTTTCTTTTCATACAAAAAGAATGATATATCTTATATATTCAGTCATGTATGACTTCAAAAAAGCCAATGCAAAGTCAGGCCAGAACTTACAGTCGCACTGGCATCAATCAAATAAGCAAAGCCATGCAACTAGATCTTTAATCAAGAATGAAAGACTTTTAATGACACCTTGTTTTTACAAAGAAAATGACGTGAGGAGAAGTCAGGATCATAATACCATTGACATGAAAAGAGAGGATACAACAATCTAAAGTGCCTCCTCATGCAGAGAGGCGCCGGACATTTGACAAAGAGTTATCTAGCTTTCTTTTTTATACATAAAGAATGAGATATCTTATATATTCAGTCATGTATGACTTTGTAAAATCGATAACAAAGTCAGGCTAGAGCTTATAGTGAAACTGGCATCAACCAAATAAGCAATCATAAAAATAGAACTTTATCGGGAACAAAAGACTTTTAATGACACATTACATACTGATATTAGAAAGAAAATGACATGTGAGAATAAGTCATGATCATGCTTCCATTGACATGAAAAGATGGGACACAACCATCTAAAGTGCCTCCTACACACAGGCATGAGGCATTTTGCAATGAGTCATCTAATTTTCTTTTTAGAGGCAAAGAATGAGCTATCTTATACATACAGTCATACTTGACTTTGTAATAACCAATGCTGCTTTCAGTAACATGAGAAGACAAGCTCTATCAATTTTTTCCGAAAAAAACCCTCTTATCAGTTCTTTGCTTCAACTTAGATTATTCAACAGAAAATGTCAATGACAAGTGCATTTTGAAACATCAAATACAATGTTATGTCAATATATAGATTCAATTTTTAATATAAAATCCTCAAATGCACATATATATCACACTATAACACAATGTCAACTTCTTCTCAAACACTGAAAGAATAAATGTCTTCTGGTTTTATAGATAAAAAAAATCTGTGGCGTTCTATCATTCATTTATTTATCAAAAAAATGGTATGTTTCTCTCTTTCATGCAAAGCCTCATTCTTATTATTAATTTAGTTCATAAGTTTCATCAAGATAAAACTATAATGAGCCGCATATGCTTTGAGATCATTAATAGTTTGTCCACTAAAAACTGATTCACCATTTCTCTTCCTAAATATATCATTCAGTCCTGCAGTAGTTTACAGTTCTTCTGTAAAGCACAGCTAGATCTTTTACTTGATGCTCAATCCACCAACAGAACAGATCCGTGAAATAAAAGAAGATAAGGAGAGGATATATGTAGGTTGAAGAAAAAATGTTTCAAAAGACCAACTGCGCTACAAAATCAAAGGTTATATTTACATCCTAATATGTGCATACTATTAAGATTATTGCAAGCCAATAACAAGTGCATTTGCAACAAATTACAATGTTTACAATAATATCATAAAGTAATTCCTCAGGATGGTTGGCACATTGGACACCACAGCTAATGCTATCTATACCTTTTCTTCACTGTGAAGCAAATATGACCTTTTCTATCCAACTCATCTTTTTACATATAATCCTTAGGACCTGTTACATCTTATACTACTGAAAACAAGCCGTCTAGCTTACGATATATACATTGAAGTTAATAGGTTTGTATCTGGAAGGGTTTACACAGAAGAATTCAACATAAATTAAAAGGATGAGATTGAATTATGGTGGACGTCAGCTCTAAATTGAAGAAATTCTCAATGGACTGGTTCAGCTGTAGCTTACATGTTACGAGCTGCCAAAACTAAGACAGAGCTGTAGCGGATATACTAGGAAATTCCTATATATCACAGATTTGGAACTTCTAACTAGATTAGAACTGTCCCAACTTTAGAGCATATATTTTCTTCCCCCAATCTAGCCTGCTCCACACTTAATATGTCTTATCACCACGGCCAACCACTTCTATACTTCTAACTCCCACATTGATGTCTGTAACAAAAGGCCTATCGACATTTAAGTATTACTTCCTCCCGTTGCATCCATGTCAAAATCTCATCTTCTAAATAAATATTATGTTAAAGCTTGATCTTATCGCTATCTTTTGAATACAAAGGAGAACCCCTTATAAATGGAAATTGGAATGCCACAACATTTGAATGCCAAATTCATATTTGACAGCACCGACTTCTGAAATCGGAAGAGCATATAGGGATAATGAATAGTTATCATTATAATCATTGACATGCCAAGAACAGAGAATAGAAAGGACAAATTTTTGCATTACACTTGCTCATAGGAAACAAGCTCTAAATAAAATCCTAAAACGTCTTCTGGACGTACTCTAAGAAAAAAAGATAGCAATTTTTCTTTCGGGGAAGGATCGACAGGTACTTCCACATAATGTTTGATTCAAGGATGTCATACATGTGGGGATATTGGCTATTATACTAGAGTATTGGTGAGCAAAAGTTAAAAAGAGAGTACATTTTACAAATATTCCCTTGTTCTGCTGTTTCTTATAATTCCCTGAGATTTATACTCTATCAAAGGGTCTGAGCCCAAATAGGATGTGACGGCTCGTCTACATCCTTGTTCAAAGAAAACATAAGCAAAAGGAGCAAGAGTCAGAATTGTCCAAACCACGCCCCATCCAGCCTAAAGTTAAATCATTTTCGGCCCCATGAAGTTTCATAACTAAGTCGTACGGACTAAATACATAAAGTTCTTGGACTTGGAATAAGCTACAAAGACCTAGGAGATTTAGGTATGCATTTAAATCATCTTTCACAGTGAAGCAGACTGCTCTAAGAGACTTTGCTCGAGTATCTCTTGATATAGTTATACACAAAGGATACACAGAAATCGTATTCACATTTGCTTTAAACAGTTAGATTCTAAAAAATGGACGTACCTATAATATATGCTTTTATCTTGTGCTTAAACTTCTGCCTCTGCATCCTTTTGTTGCAAGAGCGGAGCCTTTGAATTGATATTTCTTGACATATTGTCTTCATCGACCTTCTTTTCTTGTGTTTTTCCCCACATCACAGCATAAAAGCCAACGACAATTACAATTGACCCCACCAAGCTGAAACAGAAGTGATGATTAGGCTCATGTAGTCCATTTTGCCAAAACTTTTATAGATTTGTAAGGTTGTCAAAGAAATATAACAATACCTTCCAAGGTAGAAAATATCTCCTAAGAAGATGATACCCAATGCCGCAGCAATTACAATTCCGAGAGGATGGAACATAGCAACAAAGAGAGGTCCCCTTTTACGAACGCACCAAAACATTACACTGACTTGAAATGCAGAGCCAAAAATTCCCTAAGAAAAGCAAAATACATGTCAGATGGTTGAGATATGCTGAAGAAGGGTCAGATGGTTGAGATGGCTGTAGAAGGAAACTGATGTACTTCTCGACGCCGATCAAATAAGAAACCAAAAATTCATTATTCTCAATTGATAAAGCTCAAAAGATTTATAATTGTCTTGTAAGTAGGCTTCTTCTAAGACGCACAAGCTAACGTATTCTCAAAGGAACCACTGGGAATAAAGTGTAATAGCTGGATAGAAGAAGACGGAAGCTAAACCACCGTAAATGGACAACTGTTAGGCCAGGGTAATTTGAATAATTTCTTGAACACAAGATAAACCAAATTCACAGCTAATATCACTCTTTAGCAGGTTTTACTTTTAGCACATCAATAGAAGTTATGTAAGCCTATGTCTTGTTTTACTAAGTGATTATGAGGACAGTTTTGATTTGTCTTGGTTTAGTAGTCTTTGGAAGTAATTGTTCTTAAATAGCAAAGCACATAGTTGTAATTTAAAATATCATTAGCAAGCTGGTAGAGAAAGTAAGTAAGAGAATTACATATACTATTTATATAGTGAAAAAAACTGTTCTAGTTACCACTAAAGATTCCAAATCACTGTTCAGTGTATTTTGAAAGGGAAATGGGCACCAAGCCCATGAAAGGTTTGCCTGTTAAGAAGACACGATATGTCAAGATATTTCCACAGTTGAAGCAATTTGTTGCCAAAAAATTTATTTAACCGTATGAAGACAGTATGTGAATCTTTCAATCTTAAGCGGATCACACGAAGAAACAAACTCTTCTGAAATTAGAAGTACTCCCTCCGTTTCAATTTAGGTGAACCCATTTGACTGGGCACGGAGTTTAAGAAAAGAGAGAAGACTTTTGAACTTGTGGTGTAAAATGAGGCACATATATTTTGTGTGGCTATAAATCATTACATAAAGGTAAATTGTTTCCAAATAAGGAAAGAGAGCATTCTTTTTGGCACGGACCAAAAAGGAAATAGATTCACATAAATTGAAACGGAGGGAGTATCTATTATTCATTGATCACTTTGCCAATATCTTCTTCTCCTTCTCACTTTCGTATCACTAATTTACAGCACATATTTTCCAGCCTGAAAACCTTGGAACAACCACTAAATTCAGTGTGAAAACATATAAGCCTCACATTGGCCCAGCTTATCCCTCTCGACCTTTCTTTTGTATTAGCGTTTTGAGATTCATATTTTTGAACAAACTCCTTGTCTAGTTTAGTACCGAAATTGATCCCACCTTAGCAAAACGTACTAACTTACATTAACTAAGAGTAGGGGGAAAAAAAGCTGTATCCTTAGGTTGCAATAGGGAAAGTCTAGTCTAATAGGAACAAACTGAGCCAAGTAAAGATCAAGTTCAGATCAAGGGGTTAGGTGGAGGAAAATGTAAAATTAGCTTGAATTTACTTCTGATACCAAGCAGGCAGAAAGCTAGAATCAGATTAAGTAAATTCATACCATTCACAATTGAACACTAATCATCTATTTATTGAAGTACCCAAACAGACCCTGACATCAGCTTCGTCGATAATTATCTTAGCATGGTAACAATATGAGCAAATCCTATAATGTAATGCACACATTTTACCTACTTACTGAGTATAGAACAGCGAACAATCTCGTACCAGGTTGTAGCATCCAAGCATTCAGGTCTATGTCCATAAACAGAGAGACTATTGCTGATAGAATGGAGGAAAAGAAGCAGTAAAAGAAGACCACAATCAGCTCAACTGGATAACTTTTAAGGACGGAAGCCTGTAGAAAGCATAAATATATCAGTTCTAGCGCCGATTCTCAACTAACAAAGGTGTGACTTTCAATGACTTATTCGCACACCTGTACAATTAGATACGCTGAAGCCGCTACGCAATCCACTACCAGATATAGTCCTCCAATCACCCAGTCAGTTTCCTGAAAATGAAGATAATTTTGAGGATTCACAGATGAGGAAGTCAACAAAATTTGTGATCCCTTGTAAAGAGTGGCAGTGAAGGCTCCGGCAATTGAGACGACAGTTCCAACAGATTTAATCAGGGTACTTGTACTTCGACAATCTAATTTCTCCATCCTGATAGAAAGCAAAGAAAACTGTGCATTTTTGTTATTTGTTCCAGTCTCTTGTGATCGAAGATACCTATAGTATGCAATTACATCAATGAAGCTTACAAAGAGAGGAGACCGCACTGAATGATTCTTTAGCAGGTTTATTAAAATGATATGACCTACTAATGTGTGTGCTTGCAGGTAATATATATATGCATGTGTATGTGCTCCTTTTTTACTTCATATTTTCTTTTAAATCTTCATAACCAAATGGCAGATGAAAAGGAATAAGAAACACAGCACCCCCAACAAAGAATATTGAGGCATTTTTGTATACATTCACTTTTTCCAGTTCAATGCGAACATGTTTTAGTTTAACAAATAAAGAATTATAGATAGCTAAACTCATGGTGCTGTAAAATATTCTGTTTATTTCCACCATTTTATTCTTCCTTCCATGGTTCCTTAATTTCCTGGGAATCATCCTCATTACGTTGTTTCTGTTTACACATGCTCTTTAATTGAATGGAAATAACCATTCAGTTGAATTAGAAAACAATTATACTGACTATCGAAAACGAAGAAACTGTGATGAAAACAAACATACTACTGACTGCAATATTTGTAACATTGAAAACATAAGTATACCAAGTAGAAAAATAAAAATTACGAACACTTCAGTTCGAAGGGAACAATATACTAATCTGTTTTCTCAAAAGCTAGAAAGTGAATAAACTGGCTCGCTTAATACTCCCTCCATTCCATTTTATATAACAATCATTCTTTTTTAGTCTTTTCCGGAAAGAAGATGATCATTTCCATATTTGGTAACTTTTAACTTTAAATTTCTCATTTTACCCTTACTCTTAGCAATAGAAATGCCATGGTATAGTTCAAGACCACAAGTTCCTGTGAGTCTTTCTTTCTTTTTAAAACTCAATGTCCAATCAAACATGATCATATAAAATATAATGAAGTGAGTATTAGTGTTCATTCTACTCTAAAATCAACAAGAACAAAAGTGAGAAGAGGGTAGAAACCTGAAAATGACGGCAAGTATGAAAGTAAAACCTGGGATGAGATTGAGCATAGCTGAGGCAAATGAAGCAGAAGTATAGTTAATCCCAGCATACCCTGTTAGCTGAGCTGAACAACTACACAAAATCATGAAAAACCCATAACCCTAAAATTAGACCTTTACCAATTGCTAAATCAAAAACCAGCTAATTGAAAGATGAGAATCACATACCCAAGAACTCCCAGCAAGAAAAATCCACATATAAGTGAGAAATTGAGTGGAGGACGAGTTGACCTATAGAAGAAGAAAGAAGGGAGGAGAATAAGGGAAGCAAGAGCATTGGAGTAGAAGACGAAAGTGAAGTTGGTCATTCCAGCGGACATGGCTTTTTTGCCTACAATCATTAAACCCACTTGTGCAAATTGTGTGGACACCATTCCTATGTATGGCAAAGCTTCCTTCATCTTCATCTCCATCGCCATTTTTCAGTGTCTCTTGTTAGCTGACCCTGAACTTGGACTTTATTCAGCACACTTCCAAAATCCAACATGTGCTTCTAGGAAACTGTTGGATAGTCGGTCCCAAAATCACCCCAAAAAAAGTAAAATAAAATAATTGTGGAAATATCACCTTCCAATCATATTTTTTACATCAAGAATATAAATTTTATCTTAATTAATCATAGAAAAATGATATTATCTCCCACATTTATTTTTTAAATCTAATGTGTAATTTTAAATTAAACGATAGTTGAGGATCACTTACTAGTTTAAATACATTGAAAAAAAAACAATTCATTTCGAAGTTTAAGACGAGATAAAAATTGGCTGCCTTCTGACGCCTAGTGCCATGGACGGACCCGTGGTCTTGGCCGTGCCACGTGACAAGCGCGTATGTCCCTGTGTCGCCCCATCAATAGCCTTCGCGAGCGCCCGGCCGCAGGCAAATGCCAATAGCGCCCTTCGGTAGGCTATGCCCCAGCTCATGCCCGTTGTCACCGCAATCGACCCATGTCTTGTGGGCAGCGCCGCACGCGCAAACCCTGATATTAAAGACAAGGTTGCCGCCAACGGACTTACTTTTACCTTATAGGAATCTAAGCCATTTTTGTTGTAAATATATAGTAGTTTTACTTTCTTTATTTCCATTATGATTCTCTAGCTTATTTATGTCAAGTTTTGTAACTTTTTTTTTTTAAGCATTATTAGGGGGATCAAGTAGTCAAACTTTCAAGCAAGCAAACAATTCTCCATATTAGTGTCTCTTCCCCGGATGTCGTCTTGTCTTTCTGTAATAGCTTTCATTAATGCAATCAAGCTTTCTTTCATTCGCATTCTTTTTTTTTTCTCAATTTCTCTTTACATCGATTTTCCCGTACATCACTGATAGTCTTGTACGGAGGGGACTCCAGTTGGCGGATACTAACTACACGGACCTCGGTTCCTTAGCCTTGTGTCTCCCTTCCAAGACATCTTAGGAAGGCATTGCGTAATAGTTGTACCAGATCTTAGGCTCGATATCGAACGAAGGAACAAATTGCCTTTGCCCTTATTTCTGACATAGTGGATCATGGGGCCGCATTGCTACCCTTGAAGATACGGTTAACGTATTACGACCCATCGCGAGTATAGTGCCTGATCTAAGAATCATCCTAGTGCAAAGGTTGGACGACCTGGACCGTAGGATGCGGCAAGCCAAATGAGCATTCCAAACATCAGTCGCGACTCTGAAGGAGACAGACAAACGCTAGCCACAGAGGCAGCCGAAATTTCAGTAAATTCAAGGGGCTCCAACAGGAGTGGACCGAGAATTTAGCCCATAGGGCACAAAAGGCATATATGGTGACTGTCATGGAGAAAATCATAAATAACTTGACGGGTCAGCTTAATATTAGCCAGGTGTGTTACAAGGCCTACTCTGAGGAAGCGAAAACCATATCGGTGGTGCTGTGCATCTCGCCCCTATGCCACAAAAAATAAAGATCCCTGAACCAAAGCCCTACAATGGGGCTCGAAATGCCAAAGAAGTGGAAAACTTCATATTTGACATTGAACAGTACTTCGATGCTATGGGGGAGCTAGAAGAAGCAAAGAAGGTAGAAACGGCTACCATGTATCTTAAGGGTGACGCTAAACTTTTGTGGCGGGTGAAATAAGAAGCTACCAAAGCTGGTGAAGATACTCTTGAGACATGGGGAGACCTGAAGGCAACCATACGCTTACAATTTTCCTTGAAAATATTGGATACAATGAAGGGAGAAAGCTCCGAGAGTTCTACCAGATCAAGTCAGTCCAAGATTATGTGCTTGAATTCTCCGCACTTATGCTGAACATACAAGATATAGGGGACAAATACAAACTCTTCTCGTTCCTGGAAGGTTTGAAACCTTATGCCCGTATGGAGCTACATAGAAAAAGGGTAGATACTTTACCTAAGGTGTCCAAGCTGCGGAATGCCTTAGGGACTACCAAGTGGAAGCTCAGAACGATAGGCCTTAACGACTTGTCCGAGAAGGATACAAAAGGGGTCAGCCTAGCAATTGTGGCCCTAGCAGAAGTAGAGGAGATCGGTGCAACTAAATGTAAGCCTCTCACGACAATGATCGGGGGAAGAAGCTTCCTTAAGGATGTTATCATTGCAGCAGGCCACATTGGAGCAATGAATGCCCACAAGCATGAATGAACGCCCATCAAACTTTTGAAGATGGGACGGATAAATATGCTAACCAAACAGAACCAATAGGTGCCTTTAATGCACTTGTTTGTTCTATTTATGAGGCCTTAATGGGAACTAGTTCCAGCATCTGTAAGAAGAAGAACCCATGCACAGCCACGAAGAAAAGGAAAATGAAGGCGGATGAGGAGCCTCCTCTTAACCAGGAGAAGACCTTAATGTTCGCCGAAATTAAAGTTAACGGCAAGCCCATTCGTGCGATGATAGATACAGGTGCTACTCACAATTACCTAGCCTCAACTCAGGTAGATCGCCTTGGTCTAGTCGTGGGAAAGGGCAGAGGTCATGCCAAGTCTATCAACTCACTGCCTCAGCCATTGAATGGAACAGCCAAAGGAGTGTCGGTGAAGCTGGGTCCTTACAAAGGAAAAATCAACTTGCATGTGGTTATTATAGATGACTTCGAACTGATAGTTGGATTGGAATTCATGAGGCAAACCAACATCATTCATGTACCTTATGCAGACATGCTTCTGATGATGGGATTAAACGGGGTCAAGCCCTGCATTATCTCATGCACAACCATAAAGATGTCCACGGGGAACATCTCAGCCCTATAGTTGAATAAGGGAGTCAAAAGACATGAACCTACGTTTCTAGCTACCTAGTGTATTAGAGATATTGAATATTCATCGGGTCTCATTCATGCACCCGTGAAGGAGCTGCTAAAGGAGTTTGAAGATGTCATGCCACATGATATGCCAAAGCAGCTCCTACTTAGTCAAACTGTGGACAATGAGATTGAGTAGGTGCTGGGTGAAAAGCCACCCGCCCGGGCGCCTTACAGAATGTCATAACCCGAACTCACTGAGCTTCAGAGATAGTTGACGGGTATGCTGGACACGGGAATCATTATGCCCTCCAAGTCCCATTATGGGTCCCCGGTGTTGTTCCAAAAGAAACATAATTGCACCCTACGACTCTGTGTGGATTATCGGGCCCTAAACAAGATCTTGAAGAAAAAGTACCCTATCCCACAAATGTGGACCTATTCGATAGATTGGGTAGTGCTACAGTGTTTACCAAAATAGATATGTAGATAGGTTTCTGGCAAGTCCGGATTGCTGAGAGATATGAAGACATGTTATTGGCAAGTCCGGATTGCTGAGGGAGATGAACACAAAATGACTTGTGTGAAAAGATTTGGGTCGTACAACTTTTTGGTCATGCCATTAGGCTTGACTAATGCTCCAGCCACATTTTGCACCCTAATGAACCAAGTCTTCCGAGAGTACATTGACAAATTCGTAGTGCTCTACTTGGGTGATATTGTGGTATATAGAAAAACGCTGGTGGAATACTGATCACGTCCAATCCATACTCAATAATAAGTAGGAAATGATCGTTGTAATTATAATACCCAACTTAAGTCGGGGTCGAATTTCACAGAGAGATTAAGATCACTATTAAGGTAAATACTCAAGAAGAGAACGTGAAATAACTTAATTATACTTTCAAACAAAGTGGGTGATTGTTATCTAAGTTAATAGCTAGTAACTAGAATAAGTGATAACAACTACAAAATGAATTGTTTTTGGTATTTTTAATCAATTAAGGAAAAGCCTGGGGATGTAAAATTCACCTAGGGATGGGTATGCTAAGTTAGTGGTTTCTTGGTCAGTCGGGGTGTATTATAACTCTCAATTCTCAAGTACCCACTTAATACCTCTCTATCATAGAGTGATTATGCCCAAATTGGTTTTCTCAAGTCCAAGTGGGTAGAAATTAGCAATTGATATGAATTCAAGTCGGGTTTTCCCTGTCTCTAGTTCAAAACCTTAACTAGCTCAATTTATTGTTACCCAAGTTTACCTAGACTAGGTTCCTCTTTCACAAGTAAGAACTAAGCCAAATAGGCATAAATCAATATTTTCACCCATTAATTCTAGATATGAAGGATGAATAAGACTAAATAACAAGCACTCAAGCATAAAACAAGCACTAGTATTAATAACACATAAGTTTTACACATCGGGGTTGGGTCATAACCCTAGTTAAAATCTAGCTACTCATGATTGAAAACATTGAAACTAAGATAGAAGAAGTAATTGAAGACATATACTATAATTTAAAAAATAAAAGTAGCGGGTTTTCTCCAATTTTGATCACGTTTTGCCCAAAAAGATAAAATATAACTGCTAAAGGTGCTAGGAATACAAAAGTTTCCTTAAAAAAGTGTTTCCCGTCTATTTATAGTGTCTAAAATTTTGTTGATAAAAAATGCCCTACGGGAGGTTCTGCGGCCACAAAATTTCATGTGCGGACCACTCTTTTTTCTACTTTTGCATTAGGAGGAAATTTGCGGTCATATAATTATCTTTGTGGCTGAACTTCAGCTTCTACGGTCGCACATTTTAACTATGGACCGCATTCTCAAGAGGCTTCACACTTGGAATTCTGCATCTTCTCTAAACTTATCAAACGTTGTCAGTGCGACCCGCAAAATGCATAATTTGGTGTGCGGACTGCGCTTCTACGAAACTCCTCAGAGACTTCAAGGCTTTATATGTGGCCACACTTCTTTCTACGGACCGCATGATCATCTGTGAACCGCACTTCTGCTTGCATTTCTCCTTTTTGCCTTGTTGAGCTGTAATACTTCTTTTTGAGTTAGATTTCTTCATTGAGCTCCAATCCTCTGACATGCCTGTAATTCACACAATTTTATTAGATTTGGAAACAAAAATCACTACTTTCGGACTAAAACTAAAGCAAGAAGGTACTAATAAGTGGTTAAAACCCAGACTAATCAAACACCAGGAGCACCTGCGGAAGGTCTTAGCTCAACTGCGGAAGCACGAATTATATGTGAAGCTATCCAAGTGATCTTTTGCCCAAAAATAGATCGACTTCCTCGGACATGTCATCGAGGAAGGAGAAGGACAGATCAAGATGGACCAACAGAAGATTCAGGTTGTCACATATTGGTCGTCGCCTAAGGATATCCACGCCATGAGGGCTTTCCTTGGCTTATGCAACTTTTATCAGCGGTTTGTGAAAATTACTCTCTCACTGAAGTGTCATTGACAGAACTCCTAAAGAAAGTCACCTTTGGGATTGGCGTCCTACGTGAGCAGAATCCTTCAATACATTGAAAGTGGCTATGTCTAGTAGCCCCGTCTTGGCTCTTCCTGATTTGGACAAGCCATTCAAAGTACAAATGGGTGACTCTGACTATGCTCTGGGCGGAGTCTTGCTACAAGAGGGCATCCAATTGCATACAAGTGCCGGAAGTTGAAGGATGCAGAACGACGTTATGCCGCCCACGAAAAATAATTATTGGTTTTCGTCCACTTCTTACGCCTTTGGAGGAACTATCTGTTGGAACCCCATTCGTGGTCAAGACAGACAACACAGATGTTAGTCATTTCATAACCCAGCCAAAGCTGAATGACCGATAGTCCAGGTGGCAGGAAATCCTAACAGAATTTCACTTCGACCTGGAGCACCGGAATGGGAAGATCAACCAAGTTGCTGATGTTCTTAGTCGGAGGGTTGACCTAGCATCGATGTGGCTACTCGCCACTTTAAGGGGGGAGTGAAGTGGCCACCACTATAAAAGACTAGATACAGGATGTACTAACCGAGGATCCTTCTGCACAGTATTTGGTCGACCTGGTAGGAAGGGACAAGACTCACCAGTTCTACATGGAAGATGGGTTCCTGAAGGTGAAAGGGAACCGACTTTATATTCCTAAAGGAGGAGATTTGTGAAGGACTCTTCTGATGGAATGCCATGATACTTTGTGGGCTGGCCACCCAGGGGAAAAATACACCATGGCGTTGTTGCGTTGTGCTTATTATTGGCCTCAAATGACATATAATGTTGCTCAATATGCGAAAGACTTGCATAGTATGCCATAAAGACAAGTCTGACCGCTTGACACAAGCGGGACTTTTGGAGCCATTGCCAATTCCAAAGAGACCTTGGGAAAATGTG
The DNA here is from genome assembly GCA_026770625.1 of Nicotiana glauca. NCBI lineage: Eukaryota > Viridiplantae > Streptophyta > Magnoliopsida > Solanales > Solanaceae > Nicotiana > Nicotiana glauca. Next base: position 131,420 of record MU749756.1, on the reverse strand, counting down.
TTAGTGGATTTCATCACCTGATTATGCAAGGTCGGAGATCTTACAACTATCTTGGTTGTGGTAGATTAGTTTTAGAGATATGCTACATTTGTAGCAGCCCCAAAATATATATCAGCAGAAGATACAGCTCAACTCTTCTTTGCTCATGTTGTCAAATATTGGGGCCTGCCTAAAGATATTGTTAGTGACCGCGACTCTCACTTTACTAGAAACTTTTGGACTTAGCTGTTTAAGTGCCTCGGGTCCAAGTTGAGCCATAGTTCAAGTTTTCATCCGCAATCTGATGGACAGATGGAGCAGTTTAATGGAATGCTGGAGGAATGCCTTCGCCATTTTGTTAACAGATCCCAGAAGAATTGGGTGAAGCTTTTGGATGTTGCTCAATTATGTTTCAATTCACAGAAGAGCTCTAGTATAAACATAAGCGCTTTGAAATTGTTATCGGACAACTATCGCTAATCCCACACACTGTGAATGCCCCAAACATGTCAAAATCTCCTCAAGTCGCTAGCTTCTTGAAAGAATGAAAGCAAAATTTGGAGATAGTGCGAAACTATCTTATGAAAGCCCAAGAGAGGATAAAAAACACATGCTGATCAAAATCATCACTTTGTTACATGGATCCATGGCCCTCACCTATTGCAAAAATACATTGGACCCTTATCCATTGAGAATCTCATTGGAAAAATTACATACGGGGTGGATACCTCGGCCTAGTGGAATATTTATCCAATCTTCTAGGTCAGCCTTCTGAAACCTTCTCGGAAAGACATGGAGGATCCTTCGCGGAGCCAACTCACAATACCCAGTATTTGAGGCTCCAATTCAACTAGGAAAAGGCAAGCAGAAGCTATCATCGATGATCGAGTGTTCACTCTTCAAGGAAAGATCACCAAGAGTTCTTGGTGAAATGGCAGGACGGTGATACAGAGGAGAATACTTGGGAGAGGGGAACAAACCTCAAAACCTATAAGAGCCTGATCGATGATTACCTTGCAAGTACGGTGCCGAGGATATCGTCAGCCTAGGTGGGGGAGAATGTCATGGGCAGCTTTCCAACCATGCCCCATGACCCCTTGGATGCGCCTCATGGTGCCCTGGCAAGCCCCCTAAAGCCTAGCGCCATGGACGACCCCATGGTCTTGGTCGCCAAGTGACAAGCGCGTATGTGCCTATGTCGCCCCATCAATAGCTCTCGCCAGCGCCCAGTCGCAAGCAGATGCCAACAGCACCCCTTAGCAGGTTACGCCCCAGCACGTGCCTATTATTAGCGCAATCGACCCATGCCTTACAGCGAGCGGTGTCGCACGCGGAACTGATGCTAAAGACAAGGTTGCCACTAACGAAAATATTTTTACCTTGTAGGAATTTAAGTCCTTTTTTTGGTAAATAAAAGAATTTTATTAACCAATGAAAGAATTACAAGCAGATAGAAAAGAATTGTTGGAACCCTGTATCACATGTCCCATAACAAATAACACCATTACTACTATAATTATTATTCTTGATTCCTAGTTCTAGAAAGGGTAGAAATTCAGATTTTCCAACTTAATCTTGGACTTCAAGCTTCCCAAGTAGAAGATCTCTTGTATGACAGTTCTAACAATGCATTCTACACTTGTAATTTTGCCTTGAAAAAGTCTCGGATTCCTGTCTTTCCAGAAATGGTATATACAACCTGCAATAGCAATTCTATTGATGTGAGAACAGGCAGACTTCTCTTTGTAATTGCTTACCATCCATTCCAACTCCTCCTGCCACCTGAAAGTGTGTCGACTTATTCCTTGCCGTCGGTTGTTCCAAACGTTAGAAGCAAATTGGCACTCAAAGAAAAGGTGAGACACTGTCTCATTTTCAGTCAAACACAAAGGGCACTTTATATCGGCATTCATTCCCCACCTTGCAAGTCTGTCTTTAGTAGCCATTTCCCCAAAGCAGTTAGTCTGACAATAAAGATCCATTTAGGACTTCCATAGTTGTTACACACTAATCTCCTCCAAGGCACCTTAGGAAATACACCAAGTAACTTTTGGTAGAATGCTTTGATAGAGAAGTTCACCATTGCTTGGAATCTTATGCAGTCGTACCCAACCTCCTCAGCATATCTCTTTACTCTGAATATCTTCTGAATAACCCATGAGGCTTGCTTGGGATATGTATCCCATACTAGCCCTTACTTCACATAGTAAATGTGTACCCATTGTATCTAAAGTGTGTATTTCTTTTTGGTTAGATTCCACAATAATTTTGCAATGGCTGTTTTGTTCCATATTTGGATTTCTATAAGATTAATCCCACCTGATGACTTAGGATAACATAGTTTGTCCCACGCAACTAGTGCCTTCTTGGATGTATCAGCACCACCTGTCCATAGAAAGCTTCTACACAATGCTTCAATCTTTTTGAGAATCCTCTTTGGTAAAACAAATACTTGGGACCAGAATGTCTGAATTGAAAAAAATACACTTTTGATAAGTTGTACTCTGCCCACATAAGATAGAAATTTGGTTGTCCATGTAGTTATTCTACCGGTTATCTTTTCCAGAAGAGGTTGACATTGCACAATCGATAACCTTTTTGTGCTAAGGGGCACTCCAAGGTACCTAAATGGCAGCTCACCCTTAACAAACCCGAGCAGGTGGATAATCTATTGTTGTACCACTTCCTTAACCCCAACAAAGTAATTGAGCTTTTGGATACATTTGCAATCAGCCCTGATGCAGCCAAAAATTTCTGAAAACAACCATAAAGATGAGTGGTGGAAGTTACGTCACCTCTGCAGAAAAAAGTAGGCCGTTAGCAAAACCAGTTGAATAAGTCTTAGTTTGGAACACTTTGAATGGTACTTGAAACCATTTGCAGTTTCCAATGTCTTCAACATCCTACCAAAATACTCCATGACAAGCACAAAAAGAAAAGGGGAGATGGGGTCCCCTTTCCTCAATCCTTTCTTAGCCTCAAATGTTATAGTAGGCTTACCATTGATGACAATAGAATAAGATATTGTCTTAACACATGCGAGGATCCACTTTATAAATTTCTCAGGGAAGCATAGATGAATCAGAACTTTCTCTAGGAAAGACCATTCTACTAAGTCGTATGCCTTCTGCATATCAATTTTCAACATACACCTCGGGGATATGTCCTTCCCCCTATACCCTTTGACTAGTTCATGTCCCAAAATAATATTATCTATTATTGTCCTCCCCGGGACAAATGCTACCTGACTACAGTCAATTAAGCTATCCATTACCTTTGGCATCCTTCCGATAATGATTTTTTAAATGATCTTGTAAACAGTAGTACAACAGGATATGAGTCTAAACTCTTTTATAGTTGAAGGGTTCTTTACTTTTGGTATTAGTGTCACAACTGTATAATTCAGAGGCTTGCACATATTAGTAGAAGCAAAAAAGCCCAAGATTGCCTGCGTAATATGTTTACCCACAACCGACCAAGCCTTTTTGAAGAAAACTACATTAAAACCATCAACTCTTGGAGCCTTGTTATCGTCTATGTCTGTAAGAGCATCATACACTTCCTGTTCAATGATGGGTTTTATAAGATCTAATTTTTACTGTCTTGTTAGTCTATCTCCCATCTTTAATATTCTAGGATCAATTGTTGGGAGATCAATCGCAGCAGTTCCAAGCAATTTTCTATAAAAGCCAGTAATTTCAGCTTCAACATCAGTCATAGAGTTCAATAGCTCTCCCTCTGTATTTATGATGTGTGGCTATAATTCATGGTTTAGCACATTATTCGCCTTGTATTTTATATGCCTCAATGATAAATTATACTTTATTTGCACGAAATAGGGTCCGTTTATTGTGTAGGTGAATTAGAGATGAAAGTAGAGAAAAAAGGATACTTACAAGTCGAAAGCGTACGCGGGAGCAATTGAATAAGGGAAACTGGCGAAGCCAGGCTTGTGGCTAGCGATATACCTGGCGAAGCCAGGCTTGTAGCTGGCAATATACCTGGCGATGCCAGGCTTGTAGCTGGTGAGAGACCTCGCGAGGCAAGGCAAGGCCGAGGCAAGCTTAACCAAGTGTTATGCCTTGCGACGCCAGGCCTGTGGCAAGATCCACTAGGCGTTATGCCTGGCGACACCAGGTCTGGGGCGAGGTCCATTCCGAGTTTTGAAGACTTAGTTTGTTTCTTGGTTTGACTAGGATTTTTCCTACACATTTAGGTCTTTTTATACATATATAAATAGACCTAAAAATGCTACTTTGAAGGACTTCTCCAACTGGAGGCAAGGATAGCTCGTGGAACAACTGTTGGGAGTTAGAATCATTGATTTCTACATCCTTTCATCTTTACTTTGTATTTTAATTATGCAAAATGAGTTGGATATTGTTACTATGAGTATGAGTAGCTAAACTCTTAATCTACGGTTTTGATGGAACCTATTGGAGGATGATTTTCCCGTTACGTTAATATAGATTTGCCACAGTATTTTCCCTATATGTTCAACTATATTATTATTGTTGTTAATTGAAGGGCCCTCAATTAACTGTGCCTATTTAGTTTGTATTACTCGGGAGAGCATATTTAGGTAGTTTTTAAACAAAATCACTCCTAACGTATATGAGGGATCAATACAAAGGGTTTAAAGATGGGATTAGGGATAACGAAACCTTGGTGCGATATGAGTGAGCTGTACTTAAGTCCAGCTAGCGTAATTCGGGAGAGTATGTCTAGTATATTGTGGTAATTACTCGGGAGAGAGTTACGACAGTTAGAGTGCTCATAATCAGTAGAGAAGACTTAGGAAAATTTATAGAAAACGTAGCGGAAAGGATTCCGACATTAGGGAAAATCATAACCTTAGATCATCCCAATTCTTGTCTACAACCCGTTTATAGTTAGTTATTATTTATTGCATTTTCCTTACGTAATATTTAGTTAGTAAACATCCAATTTGTTACTTAAATATTTCTGAAGATCGATTGCGTGAATTTGTGCGAGTCTAGTAGTTGTGCTTAATAGGTTAATTCCCTATGGGATTCGAATCTGGATTTATCAACTGGAATATATTTGCAACAACCGCTTAGTCCTTTTAATAAGGCATAGTTAGGCATGATTAAATTTTTAACACCTTTGTCGGGGAGTTAACAGTGCTATTAATTGCAGCTAAAATTCTTAGTGTAGTCTATTTTATTCAATTTAAACTAAATATATTGAAATTCTAATGTTTGTAGTCTTGGGGTGTTACAAGCACATGCCTAGAAACTCCTCAAGAACTGGTAAATTGTTCGATGCATTATCAGATCCTGAGAAAGTTTTCAAGGCACTAAATCGTGCAAACAAGAAGGGCAAACTGAAAAAGAACTCAATAGAACAAAATCAAACTAGCATGGGATACGAAGTAAACAACCGGAACAATGTGAATGACCCGAACAATCATGGTGTGGTGCCTTTTGTGCTAGAAGCAGCATTATATGATTGGGCATAACCCATCGCCGACAACTTGACAACTGCAATTGCAGTCCCTCAGATACAAGTTGAATCATTTCAAATCGCAAACAACATGCTACATTTGTTGCAGCACAAGGGACTGTCCTCAGGGTCATACATTGAAGATCCTCGGCAACATCCGAAGAATTTCCTCTCGATATGTGTCATGCAAAGGCAACCTAATATAACACCAGAAGCAATAAAGTTGTTGTTGTTTCCATTCTCAATGACGGGAGAGGCTCAGACTTGGTGTAATTCACTCCCCATAAACTCCATCACCACTTGAGTGGATTTAGTCAAGCAATTTATGAACAAGTTCTACCCACCCAATAAGACTGCTAAACTAACTGATGAGATATTGAGCTTCAGGCAGAAACTAATAGAAACATTACAAGAAATGTGTGAGAGGTTCAAGGATATGCTGGTTAAGTGTCCAGATCATGGCATTCTGAAGCAGATGTTGGGGTAGAGGTTTTACATGGGATTGGCAGACAACTTAAAGGCCAATGTTGATGCTTCAGTAGGTGGAGCATTTTTTAGCAAAACATTCAGATAAAGCAAGATCCTACTTGATAAGATGACCCAAAACTCAAGATGGATGACAAGAGGCTCTACAATCACTCGTGTAGTTCATTCAATGGCTTTGGACCCAAACAACTCTATAGCTGAAAACATGGCCACTCTAATAACATAAATGAGTATCCTCACCAAAAAGATAGATGAATCAGGACAGAAGCAGCAGGTACACATAGTAGACGCAACTAATGGGGGATTATGTACACTATGCATTAACCAACCATATGTTTGCTCGTGGAGTGCGGAAGGTGATAACCAACAATATCAAGAAGATATGAACTATGTGGCCAACTAAGGGGGACAAAGGCAAGGTGGTCAAAATTGGAGTCAGCAGAATCAACAATACAAACCAGCACAACAGCAGTACAATAACAGCAATAATCCTAGAGCTATGAAACCACAGGGTCAAGTGGTGCCTTACAAAAGGCAACATCTTTACAACCAGCAAAATCAGTAGCAGACTTATCAACAACCTCAACAACACCAGATTGTAAGACACGATGATAGGTCTGCTGAACTTAAGGGAATGCTGCAACAGCTGATTGGGTCCACTGAAAAAATAACTGAGAGAGTAGACTCACATGAATTAGAAATAGAAGGTATTGAGATTTAATTACGATAGATTTCGATGGCTCTAAATAATCATCCCCAAGGGACGTTACTTGCAGACACACAAATCAATCCAAAAGGACAGGGCCCGAAATAGCTTATGGCAGTGAGTCTATGAAATGGTAGAGACCTAGATCTCGAGCAAGAAATTGCTCGTGAAAGCCGACCTACTGAAACTCTTGTTCCAGTACCCATTGAGATAGATGATTCAACAGGGTTAACTGAGGTGACGGTACAACATGCACAAGATAACACCAGCAAAGAAAAAGAGGTTGCAATGGAGACTGAGGTAGCACAAGAGACGACAGTGGAAGCAGCGCCTGAGCAAGATAAAACTTAAATCACAGGGAAGAAACGACCTCCAGCACCATTCCCACAGAGATTGGCCAAGTATCACAAAGATGAGCAGCATAAGAAATTCTAGGAAATGTTGAAGCAAATTCAGGTGAACATTCCATTAATTGACGCCTTAAAGGAAATGCCTGGTTATGCAAAAATGACGAAGGAATTGATATCTCATAAGTTCGACTTTCAAGACTTGGCCACGATTACACTGAATTAGACATATAGTGTTGTTGTGACGAGACCCATAGTTTAGAAGTTGTCTGACCCAAGGAGTTTCACTATCCCATGCACAATAGGCAACTATGCATTTGCTAAGGCACTTTGTGATTTGGGGCAAGCATAAACTTGATGATCGTGTCTATCTACAAAAGGTTAGGCATTGGAAGAGTATGTTACTACAGCTGGTTGACCGGACAATGAAGAGGCCCTCTAGTATCCTTGATGATGTATTGGTACAGGTTGGGAAGTTTGTGTTCCCAGCATATTTTGTCATTCTTGATTGTCAGGTTAACGAGGAGATTCCCATAATTTTGGGAAGACCATTCTTTGCCACTGGGAGAGCTTTAATTGATTGTGAAATTGGAGAGCTCAAAATGAGATTAAATGATGAAGAAATAACATTCAACGTGCAGAAATCTATACGGCGATCAAGTGAATTTGCTAACTGCTCTCTAATAGAAGTCGTGGATATAATTTTGGAGGAGGAAGATGAGACATTGAACACTAAAAACCCTCTAGCAGCCTGTCTCATGAACTTAGATGAAGCAAATGGAGAGGACTTGGTGGAGTGGGTACTAGCTCTTGAAGGCCAAGGGTTTTGGAAAAGGGAGCTAGAATTTGAGACTTTGCACTTAGAAGAAAGGAAAACTCCTCCAGCTAAGTCATCGATAGAATAGCCACCGAAGTTGGAACTAAAGCCCTTACCACCTCATCTCAAGTATGCTTTCTTGGGACCTAACTCAACTTTACCTATTATTATCTTATCTAGTTTGTTAGATGTGCAGGCAGAACAACTTTTGCTTATATTGAAGGAGTCCAAAACTGCAATTGGTTGGACCATTACAGACATTAAGGGTATCAGCTCGACCTTCTGTATGCATAAAATTTTACTGGAAGATGGGCACAAACCTTTAAGATAACATCAATGAAGGCTGAACCCCAACATAAAATAAGTGATGAAGAAAGAAGTGATTAAGTAGTTAGATGCGGGAATCATATTCCCCATCTCTAACATTAACTGGGTCAGCCTAGTTTAGTGTATGCCAAAGAATGGTGGTATGATAGTAGTGAAAAATGAGACGAACGAGTTGATCTCAACATGAACAGTAAGAGGTTGGCGAATCTGTATGGATTACAGAAAGTTGAACATGGCTACCCGGAAAGATCATTTCCCATTGCCATTCATTGATCAGATGCTAGATAGATTGGTAGGGAGGTCCCACTTCTGCTTTCTGGATGGGTAGGGGGGGTATAATCAGATCTCTATTGCCCCGGAGGATAGAGAAGAAACGTCATTCACCTGCCCTTATGGTATCTATGCCTTTCAGAGAATGTCGTTTTGCCTAGGTAACACATGCGCCACATTCCAAAGGTGCATGATGTCCATCTTCACAGATATGATAGAGGAAATAATTGAGATTTTCATGGATGACTTCTCAGTGGTGGGGGACTCATTCGATGATTGCCTTATGAACTTGAGAAGAGTATTGAAGAGGTGTATCGAGACTAATCTGGTACTCTACTGGGAAAAGTGCCATTTCATGGTACAGGAAGGTATAGTCTTTGGGCACCTAGTGTCGAGTAAAGGCATTGAGGTAGATCGTGCAAAGGTTTATGTGATCGAAAAGCTTCCACCACCCACTTTAGTCAAAGTAATAATAAGTTTCCTCGGGCACGCCGGTTTCTATAGGAGATTTATAAAAGATTTTTCTAAAATTGCTAACCCCTTGTGTAAATTTCTTGAATAAGATCATCCTTTTGTGTTTTCTGATGACTGTAGGGTAGCTTTTGAGGAATTGAAGAAGAGGCTGGTAACAACACCTATCATAGTTGCACCTGACTGAGAGAAACCATTTTAGCTGATTTGTGATGCGAACGACTATGCTGTGGGAGCAGTCCTTGGGCAGCAAAAAGACAAAGTCATGTATCCAATATACTACACAAGTAGAACTCTAAGTAGTGCCCAAATAAATTACACAGTGACCGAGAAGGAGATGCTAGCAGTGATGTTCACATTTGAAAAATTGAGGTCATACCTAATAGGCTTGATGGTAATTTTTTATACTGACCATGTTGCTCTTAGGTACTTAATCGAGAAGAAGGAGTCAAAGTCATGCATGTTTCTATGGGTGCTACTGCTGCAAGAATTTGACTTGGAAATCCGTGACCAAAAGGGAACTGAGAACCAAGTGGCTGGTCACTTGTCTAATTTGGAAGGAGCCGAGAAAAAGGTTGAGGTGGAAGAGATTGTGGAGACTTTCCCGGATGAACAACTATTAGCCACAAGTCTTGAGGTAGCGCCATGGTATGTAGACATTGCAAACTACCTGGTGAGCGGTATTATTCCTTATGATCTCTCCTTTATCTAAAAGAAAAAGTTCTTTCGTGACTGTCACATGTATTATTGGGATGAGCCTTATCTGTTCAGGATTTGTATTGATAACATGATCCGAAGATGTATCCTTGAGATAGACCAATCTTTTATTTTGCAGGCGTGTCATGCATCACCATATGGTGGTCATTTTGGGGGATTAAGGACAGCGGTGAAAGTGTTAGAATCGGGTTTCTACTGGCCGACATTATTCAAAGATGCACACTTATGGGTGAAGGGTTGTAATGAATGACAACGAACTGGGAGTATTTCCCGCCGACATGAGATGCCTATGCACCCAATTCAGGAGGTAGAAGTGTTTGATGTATGAGGAATCAATTTCATGGGGCCTTACGTAAGCTTATATGGAAACAAGTACATACTTGTAGCCGTGGACTACGTGTCCAAATGAGTAGAGGCTGCATCGCTCTCTACAAATGATGCAAAAGGGGTAATTGGTTTTTTAAGAAAGAATATATTCACCCGATTTGGCACTCCAAGGGCAATAATCAGTGATGGAGGCACTCACTTCCATAATCGAGCCTTCACAAAGTTATTAGAAATGTATGATGTACGCCACAAGGTTGCCACCCCATATCATCCACAAACGAGTGGGCAAGTGAAAGTTTCAAACAGAGAGATAAAGAGCATGTTGATAAAGACTGTGAATGCTACAAGAACGGATTGTGCAAGAAAGTTAGATGATGCACTCTGGGCCTATCGTACCGTTTTCAAAACTTCGATCGGCATGCCGCCGTACAAGTTGGTATTTGGGAAAGCATGTCATGTACCAGTGGAGTTGGATCATAGAGCTTTGTGGGCATTGAGGCAGTTGAATCTCGATATAAAAGTTGTGGGTACAAGTAGAGTCACAGAGTTGCACGAGCTTGATAAGTTTCGATACCACGTTTTTGAGAGCACAAGACTATACAAGGAGAGAATGAATATGATACATCACAAAAATATTCTTGAGCGGAGTTTTAAACCCGGAGATAGGGTATTGCTATACAATTCAAAACTGAGGTTATTTTCAGGAAAATTAAAGTCAAGATGGTCAGGACCATTTCGTGTGGTAGAAATTCACCCCACTAGTGCCGTAGAGATTGTTAAGGAAAATGACTCTCGCACGTTCAGTGTCAATGGGCATAGGTGAAAATATTATTTGGGCACAGATGACGCGAAAGTAGTGTTGGTGACTCATTTGCTCAAGTCACTGATGTTAAGTATGCCTTAAATGCGCTTACCTGCATTATGCTACGATATTAAATCAGGCGCTTCATGGGAGGCAACCTATTGGACTGTTGTATTCGTCGTGCCACGATGTTAACTAAGGTGTTCGTCGGGAGTCAACCCAATTCGTAGTTGACTTTTAGTATAGTTAGAATTTTTCTTTTCGTTTTTAGGTACTAACAACTTTGCAGGTGATTTTGAGCAAGTCGATCAGGGTTTTCAGCGTCACATGAAGGAAACCAGGCGATAGGCCTGGTATCGCCTGGGGTAAAGCCAGGTACACTAGCCGTTGAGATGGCGTCGCCTGGGGTAAGGACAGGTAAAGCTGGCACTAGAGCTAGCACAACGTGGGGTAAAGCCTGGTACATCAGGCGTTATGCTTGGTGCCGCGTGAGTTGAGGCCAAGTACTAGGCCTGGCATCGCCAGGTAAGTATGTTCTTCAGCTTCTTTTAATTTTCTATCCCTTATTTCTTTTAACCCCCCTCCCCCTTCTTCGACCCCACTTAAACGCCTAATATATAAACAAATAAAAATCCTAAACCAAACACACATAAAACTCCAAAGAAAAACTCCAAACTCACACTGGTCACCAGCACTTTTCACAAACAAATGCACTGCACAAAAGTTCCCCCACTAGCATACTGCCATTGTTTTCTCTCTCATCCCCATTGAAGTCAAGCTCAGTCCTACTATTTTGTTCACACTCACCAGCAAATTTTTAGGCAGATCCTTCCTCTCAAAAGCTTCTAAGGTATGATTCTTATCTCTTTCCATTGCAATTTTGAGTTAGCTAAAGGTATGAAATTACACACAAAATTTGGTGGTTGTTCTTCATTGTAGTATTTTGTTTGTGTTTCCTAACCCTATGAACCCTATAGGAACTGTGCTGCGATTGTATGAACATGTGGTAGTACGAAACTCCCAAGCCGATTTGGGAGGGTGAGGCACTCCCTCACCCCTATAAGCACTCCCATGGAACTAGTTGCATGCTAAGTGTTTGCTATAATGCCTCAATGGCATTCCTTGTCCCTAGTGGAGCCCGAGTCTCCAGGATTAATAAACTAGTGTTGTGTAGTCATGCACCACGTTAACTGAGTAACCTTGGAAAGTTGGGCAAGACTATGTGTGTAATGTGTAATACAGTTTTAACTGATTACTGATTACTTGTGTAGGAATGAAGATGCCTCCGAGAAAAGACACAGGCAAAGGAAAGGCTACTTCCACTGCTCCGGCTAAAGCAAAGGCGACCTCCGCACCTCTCCCAAAGAAGATAAAAGGGAGAGAAGCTACCTCCAGTATAAGTGGAGCACAAGATGTGGTAGCTATAGCAGCCATGCGTCTACAACCCCAAGGCCAATGGGAGTTTGGCATCAATGGCATACCCCCGCATACTAAGGATTGGTACAGGCGCTATAGGTCTAAACATGTACAATCGAAAGCAGCTATCTAGGAACGCAGCATGAAAGCAAAGTATCAGGCAATTTGGAAGGGCGTCCAGGATTTGGGGTTGAGCTATATATTAGAGAACACATGCGATATTAATATCAATCTAGTCCGGGAATTCTATGCTGGGTTTGATCCTTAGGATACTGAATAGCTGGTGCCGATTCGTGGACATTTGATAGATTTTTCAGCCACGGCCATATGTAACTTTTTAGGTGCGCTAGATGTTCCGGTGGAGCCATTGGACCACTTCATTCATCGGCCAACATATAGAGAGCTGAGACACACGCTTTGTGGTGTCGATTCTATGACAGCATGGGTCCTGGATAAGAAAAAAAATCGGCACAAGAGATTCCGTAAGAAGAAGATGAAGGTGGAGGCTCAAGTGTGGCTTAAATTGATAAACGCACGACTCTTGCCGTGCAATCATAACACGCTCATTAGCCGTGAGAGAACCTGTATGCTCTAGTTGCTCACGACGGGTCAAAGGGTGAATGCGGGTCGTCTGATATGCTACCAAATGTCTTTAATCAGAACGAGTAAAAAAGTTGATCGAATTCCATTTGCCAATTTTTTGACTCAGTCTTAAGACACAGGTTGAGGGGGAGCCCGAGTTTGACCACACCATCAATCAGCCCCTCCGACAATGGAAATCACTAGTCTCCAGCTGAAATAAGAGACTGACATGCCATCATTGACAGATGTTGAGTGCAATGCTCGTGATGATAGCTTTATGGCCCATCTCTATGGGATGATGGATTTACAGCTGAGGATAGGGGGTCGGCCGGCCACATCTGAGGAGAGGACTTTATTGGAGTAGCGGTACCTGCTCAATAGTCATTCCTAGTAACTGGTTGGGATATATGATGGATACAAACTCCCCGATGATGAGGTTATCAGCACACCTGAGCGGTCTGAGGCCGAGCCGGAGCAGTCAGATGATGAGGACGAAGATGATGACGAGGAGTAAGAACATGATGAAGAGTGGAAAGCGTTAAAGGATGAGGACGCAACTTGATCAGGCATTGCACCCTACTCCTATTTCTTGTTTTGTCAATTTGTGCATGCACTGAGGATAATGCATGGTCTAAGTGTGGGGTGAGGACTTGTAGAAATTAATTGTTGTTAGTTTTTTTTTTAGTGAGTGTCGTTTTCGTAGCTAATTTTTTTAGTAATTTTTTTTAGGAATTTGTTTTCATTATTGTCTTTCTTGTTATTTGTTTTTAGTCATAAAAAAAAAAAAATTGGACTCTTTCCGACGATGGATCTCCTAGATAATTTTTTTTAGGGAAGTAAGTCTAAAGAAAAATACGAAAAAAGAAAAAAAATATAATAATAATAAAAAATACCAAAAAGATTTTGTTAAGTAGTATAGTAATTTCCCCTTGGTTTTTCTTTGGGCCGCGGCTCTTTTCCAAGGGTTTTTAGTTGAACCGGGTGTAGTTAGTTTTAATTTTTAGGAGTAGGAACCACAGGGATATACATCTAATCGCAGCAATATCTCTTAGCTTTGTGATGCCTTGAGAATAGTTAGTACTCTAGTTGTGACACTTAGGCTCAGTTTTTGACTCTAGTATAAGTACCTTAAATCGTAGATTCTTAAATTTGCTTAACTGCTTTGACTGGATTGTCGTGATAAAAACCAATCCTGAATGAGTTATGTGCCTTGTCCGTGTGAGGTTTGTATGTACTATGTGCATTGCATTTGATGTTTAGAACTTGCTCCGTGTGTGTGCAAAGCAAATAGTAGTCTTGTTCAATTTGAGAAGTGATATGGGCGTTTCTTTGTTAAGCCAGATATATATAGAGTACCCACCTAAATGTTATGTATCGTAGTTAACCCCTTTGAGCCTATAATCATATTTCTTTGGTAACCACATTACAAGTCGTACCCCTTTGTTTGAATTGACCATATATTTGCACCTTGTCACCTCTCATGAGCACTTGAATTGTGATGAATTACGAAAAAGTTATAGTGTGGGGTGGTGGGTTGGATTTTGAGTGGAACAATTGAAATAAGGAGAAAGGTGTACCTTTTGAAAAAAAAATTATGTCAATAAAAGCCACTTGGGTTGAACGAAAAGAAAGAAAAAGAAAAGGAGAAAAAAATTAAATAATAGCCGTATTGTATGAAAAATAATTCTTGATGGTGGTGGCTAGTGATATACTAGTGCTTAAAGAAGTATGGGTAAAATAGAGTAAAGTTAAGGTGGAGTTTTGGTTTGACATAAGTATGGGCTTGAATGTCAAAGTGTATGTATTAAAGTGCTTAAGGGATGTGTAGTCACTCATATGCAAATGTATCCTATCTGACCAGCATCCTACATTATAGCCAATGAAAGTCCTACTTGATCTTAGACCGAATAAATTCGATTAGTCGAGTATTACACTATGGACAAGCCTATGGTGCATCATTTGTAGAGTATGAAGGTTATTTCTGAGAGAGAGTGAATTTTGTCTATCTTGAGTTCCTATGTTCTTAAAATTCATTGTCTGTGGAACTAAGCTCTTTGATTGAGTGAGGGCACGTGATTCATAAAGAAAAGGTAATATCGTTGGCTTCCATGTTAGAGTAAGTAAGTGAATTGTGAATAAGACATGGTATTTATGAGTCAAATCTTGAGGCGAGGATGTTACATCTTGATGGTTAGACTATGTTAAAGATTCTTGGCTGAGTTAAGGGAATTGCTTAATAGGTTGTGTCTATAAGTGTAGTTTGATTGCTCGAGGACGAGCAATATTTAAGTGTGGTGTATTGATGTATGGCTATAATTCATAGTTTATAACATTATTCGCCTTGCATTTTATACACTTTAATGATAAATTACACTTTATTTGTGCGTAATAGGGTCCATTTTATGTGTAGGTGAATTGGAGATGAAAGTAGAGAAAAAAAGGATACTTACAAGTCGAAAGCGTGTGTGGGAGCAGTTGAATAAGGGAAGCTGGCGAAGCCAGGCTTGTAGCTTGCAAGAGACCTGGAGAGGAAAGGCAGAGGCAAGCTTAATCAGGCGTTATGCCTGGAGATGCCAGGCCTGGGACGAGGTCCACCAGGCGTTACGCCTGGCGACGCCACGTCCGGGGCGAGGTTCATTTCGAGTTTTGAAGACTTAGTTCGTCTCCTGGTTTGATTAAAATTTGACCTACACGTTTAGGTATTTTCTTACACATATAAATAGACCTAAAAATGCAACTTTGAAGGATTTTTGCAACCGGAGGCAAGGATAGCTCGTGGAACAACTGTTGGGAGTTAGAATTATTGATTTCTACATCCTTTAATCTTTACTTTGTATTTTAATTATGAAAAATAATTTGGATATTGTTAATATGAGTATGAGTAGCTAAACTCTTATATGATTTTGATGGTACCTATTGAAGTATGATTTTTCTGTTACGTTAATATAGATTTGTCGTAGTATTTTCTCAATTTGTTCAACTATATTATTATTGTTGTTGATTTAAGGGCTCTCAATTAACTGTGCCTATTTGGTATGTATTACTGGAGAGAGAGTTCATATTTAGGTAGTTGTTGAATAACATCACTCCTAACATATATGAGGGATCAATACGAAGGGTTTAAAGGTGGATTAGGGATAATGAAACCTTGGTATTGTATGAGTGAGTTGTACTTAAGGCCAGCTAGCGTAATTCAGGAGAATATGTCTTGTATATTGTGGTAATTACTCGGGAGAAAATTACGACGGTTAGAGTGCTCATGATCGGTAGAGAAGACTTGGGCAAATTTATAGAAAACGTAGCGGATAGGATTCCGACATTAGCGGAAATCATAACCTTAGATCATTCCAATTCTTGTTTATAAGCCGTTCGTAGTTAGTTATTATTTATTGAATTTTCATTACATAATATTTAGTTAGTAAATATCCAATTCGTTACTTAATATTTTTGAAGAATGATTGCGTGAATTTGTCTAGTAGTTGTTCTTAATAGATTAATTCCCGGTGGGAATCGATTCCGGACTTATTAACCGAAATATATTTGTAACGATAGCTTAGTCCTTATTATAAGGCATAGTTGGGCATGATCAATTCACTAATCTTCTTATCTGATTTTGTACTTGTCTGCCTTTCATACTTGCATAGCAAAATTTGGTGTTGGCTTCCTCTGCAATCAACCATTGTATCCTAGACTTTTGTCTAGCTATGCCTTCCTTAATCAATGATCCTTTTTCCAACTGAGACTTTAAAGATTTTTCCTCTTCAAATTGATCAGTTGTTTGACTTGGATCCCTCATTTTGACTGTAATTCATTAAGCTGACTTCTGATAATAGTAATTTTATGCTCAATGCCACAGAACTCTTTTTTATTCAGCTGCTTCATTACATGATTAATAGCCTTCAGTCGTACCCATACATTTTACATGGATTAGTTATGATCCTGCATCATCTATTTTTCTTTTACAAGCTGCAGGAAACTAGGATGATCAGCCAGGCAATTGAGGAATCTGAAAGGTCTGTGACCCCTATCCGGAGTATCTTCAAAGTTAATTGCAACGGGGGAGTGATCTAAACATCTCAGATCCATAACTATAGCTTCTATGTATGGTAAACTCTGCATCCAATCTGAGTTAACAAAGGCCAGTCAATCTTGCTGAACACATATGAGTTTGTCCAGGTATATCTTCTGCCCACACTTTTTAATTCGACCAAACCAGAGTCTAACAAGAACTTTCTAAATTCTCTAGTTTCGACATCTTGAACCGGTGCCCCTCTTATTCTGTCATCCGTGCCTATTATAGAGTTGAGATTACCCAAGGCTATCCAAGGTCCCTGCACTGTATGAACCATATTTCCATGTTCAGTCCACAATCCCCTTCTATCGTTAATAGTGTGAAGGCCATAGACTCCTGTAATGGTGATTTGCATATTTACTGGATAGATGTTCAACAAACCATGAATGAACTAAGTATGTGCTTCAATCAAAGTAAATTCCATCAAATCCGGATCCCACATTAGCCAAATTCTCCCTCTTGTGCATGTATTGTAGTTATCACACCATCTCCACCTACCTGTGATGTTCTTTATTATTTGACTAGCATGTTGTTCATTCACCCTATGCTCAGTTATTGCGAGCATACTAACTTTATTCTTCCTAATAAAATCCTTCACGTCTTTCTGCTTATATACTTTATTTAATCCCCTTACATTCTATGTTACTACTTTCATATTGGAATTGATAAGGGTTGAGTACCAGAACTTGTCCAGCCAAAACTACATTATCCTCTGTCCTTTCCTATATTTGTACAGTTAGGCTCAGTTCTTTGTTGTTCCAATATACTAAATCCATTATTAGTTAGCACCGTACTTGAAGATATATTTGCAACTGGTTAAGCCTTTCCTGCTGACTTTCCCCGAACCTCTTGCCACTCTTTATAACTCTGCTGAGTACCCTTCAGTGGTTGATTACCCTCATGTATTACCACTACTAGTTGGTAGTAGTATTTTCCTTCTGTGGCTGTGTATCATTCTTTCTTGCCTCTACTACATGTGTTGTAGCAACACTTTTCTCTTTATTTTGATCATGTGTTTGTTTGTTCCTCCACTGAAGGTTTGGCTTTTCTATCTTCTTTTTAGGTTCTGGTATAACTTGTTTGCCTCTCTCTACACACGTGTGGCCAACGTGCAAACATACATTACAATATTCTGGGATCCAATCATAATCAACAACTTGTTCGAACACTTACCCTTAAGGATTTTACACCGCGATACTTCTCGGTAAAGGCCCTGTCATGTCCACCTCTACTAACACTCTAGCATATAAAATTCTGTCAACACTAGATGCACATTCATCCGCATACAGAGGAGTGCCCAAACCATTGCTAATTCTACTTAGTGGCCTTTCGCTCCAACAATTCAAAGGCAAATTAGGATACTGCACCCATATTGGAATGGTTTTTAGAACTTCATCATGAAAATTAAAGTTTGTCGTCCATGATTTCAAAATAAGTGGCCTACTATTCATAGTAAGTGGTCATGAGTACAATACCTCATTTTTATCATCCAAACTATTAAAGAGAACGACAAAGTACCCTTCATTGTGGTAGTATATTCTGGGCTTTGCTGTGAAATTCTATTGAGCATCAATGAACCTTTCCAGTGCCCCAATTGTGGGAGAGTATCCGATAACGTACAAGATTATTGCCTTCCTCCATTTATCATTTTTAGCTTTAACTTCTTCTTTCTGTAATTGTACCACCTTGACTCCATCCTGTATCAATGGGGCAATATACTCTAGATCCATCCCCTTTGCAGCAAATCTATTCCCCGAAAAGTGGTTAGCCCAAGCATTTCCATTTTTTCAGCGGCCATATTCATTTTCCTCCGTGCACCGACAATTTCCTTTGTTGCTATTTTCTCTGTCCTTACCTCTATCATATATGACTTTGTTTCGTCCTCGATGGCAATTGTAGGCGTTACGATCTTCTTCTCTACATTTTCCACTATATTTGCAGCTGGGTTTTGTGAATTTTCTACCCTAATTGGCAGAGTTAGAGTTTTTGCTACATCTCGATTTTGCGCAACTTGAGGCGAAATTACCACCCCTTTCCCAGAGTTTCTTCCTTCCGTTGTCAGAATCTCCATCAATTGGAGATTCGTGATATTCCTTTTCGGTCTCCCCCGAGGCATTTTCCACTGGTGGCGCAAGTTAGCGAAGGCAGGCTAAGGTGCGCCGAGAGGAAAAAGAAAAAGACAATTTAGTTTAATAGTCTGTTTGGCCAAGCTTCTTAGGAGGCCAGAAGTGCTTTTTTTCCCAAAAGCACTTTTTTTTCCTAACTTGAGGTGTTTGGCCAAGCTTATTTGGGAAAAAAAAGTGCTTTTGGGAAGAAGCAGAAGCAGTTTCAGAGAAGCAGAAAAAAGTAGCTTCTTTCCAAAAGCAGAAGCAGAAGCAGTTTTGACTTTT
>MU749756.1:99604-111412 GCA_026770625.1 Nicotiana glauca | reverse complement strand
AAAGAATTAAGTACTTTTTAATTTTATTTTCATATTTTACTTAAATAAAATAAATTTTTTAATTATTGCATATAATAGCAAATTTTGAGATTATTTATTTATTTATAATATTAATTATTAAGTAAATCTATTCATGTCCTTATTCGTAATTTGACACTTAAAAGCACTTTCTGAAAAGTTTGGCCAAACACAAATTATTTCTCAAAAGTGCTTTTCAGACTGATTAGTCAAACACAAACTGCTTCTCTCCAAAAGTACTTTTTTCAAAAGCACTTTTAAAAAAAGCACTTCTCAAAATAAGCTGAATTCTCCAGCTTGGCCAAACAGGCTATAAGTCCGTTGTAAATATAGAGTAGTTTTACTTCATGTATTTCCATTATGATTCTCTAACTTATTTATGTCAAGTCATGTAACTATGTTTTTTTTAAGCATTATTAGGAAGATCAAGTAGTCAAACTTTCAAGCAAGTAAATAATTCTCTGCACTGTTGTCTCTCCCCTTCGATACCGTGTTACCTTTTTGTAATAGCTTTCATTAATGCAATCAAACTTTCTTTCATCTCTTTTTTCTTCTCTCAATTGCTCTTGAGTCTTGTCATCAATTTTTCCGTACAACACTGACAGTCTCGTCTAACGTACGGGGGATCCTAGTTGGCGGCTAATAATTGCACGAACAACGATTGCTTAGCCTTACATCACTCTTTCAAGACATCTCGAAGGCGCCGCGTAACATGTTACATGAGAGGGAAAGAGAAGAAGATTACGTTGCCAAAATTATACTAGTGGTTGTAGCGATACTAGCGGTTGCCAAAATTAATGGGAATTCAGATTTTGCTTAACAATGTAGTGACTTTTTTCCCAAAATTATCTCATTAATTACGATTAAAATTAAGTTAATTTAATCTAAGTCTTTAAGATTTCAAAGAAGATAAGCGTCAATTATCTAATTATAAACTTGAGGAAATAAAAAGAATCTTTAACAAAGTAGAGCAGCCGGATCTAGAAAAAATAAAAGCCGATTCCCGAAAAGAATCGGCAATATAACTTCCACTAGGTGCATGTACATGTTCAAAAAATGTAAAAGAAGATTTCACATAATAAATGGCACATTCTATACTAAAAAAATAGTGTAAAATCTGCATACTGCCAAATCAACAGACAGCAGCACGGAAAAGAAAAATGACTTGCCAATCTATTACTTACTACTGTCAACTACTACTACCACCATCGACGCTCCTGCCACCTACTAACAGTATTACCTTTAAGATTAGCCTCAGATTCATGATTAACACGACATGAAATATATTCACTATGCATTCGCCAACTTCGCCAAAATTACCATGTCTAATATTTTAACATCAAGGGTATCATCAACCTTTACAATACCGTCAGTGCCATCAACACCAATAAGTTTACCAGTGGAACCACGTTGTGGGCCACCTATAATCTTGATTTTATCCGACTTCTTCGGTACAACTATCTCAATTTCAGTTGCCTGTGCGATGATAGTGTCACCACTGCCGCTTGATCTGAGAGCAACGCTACAGGAACCATCCTGCACCAGAAGTTAAAGAACGTTTGGTTATTCTCCGAAGAAAAAGACAGATTATCCTCTTTGAAAAGGAGATTTTAACTATGGTTCTCAGCCAGAGATCATATAGGAGAAAAAATCTCTGATCAAAGCAGTCACCTTCTTAGAATTTTTTTTCTTTTTTAACCTTCTTAGAATTATGTAAACAACAACTACGATTTGTGTGCTACGACACGTGAAGCAGTTAACACACAGTATTATATAATTCATTAAGTTGAAATATGTGCTATCTTTTCATTTTATTGACTTGTATAGCATATTAATAATGATGGAAGAAAATGTTTAAAAGTAGTAACTGAAAAGAGAGCATCACATCAAAGTTAAACCATGAATGGTTTAATGAATTCAAACGCTTGAAAGATGTGAAAGTTGTACAGGAATAGAACGATCTCACACAGTTTGAAACATCCAAGTATGGAAAGATAGATGGAGTATGTACTTTTACTTTTGGTAAAGGAATTATAGAATTATAATAGAATTACAAAGTTCAAGATTTAATCCAGCAAAATCAGCAATAATAAATTTTCTCCTGCACATAAAAATCAAATGAACGAAAAAAAAAGGTTTCAAAGCACGGAAACTAATGCAAAAAAAAAAAAGATCCAAATTACTCCCTCCGGCCGTCCCAATTTATGTAGCCTTGTTTGCCTTGGCATGTAATATGAAAATTGAAAATTGTGATTTAAAACAAATCATAGATACTTGTATAGCTGTAAATCAATTCATTAAGGATAAAGTAGGATAAATTGTTTCTAAATAAAAAAATATAACATTCTTTTTGGAACTGAGTAAAAATGAAAGAATGCCATATAAATATTAGAGTGCCACATAAATTGGGAGGGAGGGAGTATCATTTACAAGCGATAATATCACAGCCTTAAATTCATAAGTCGATATTATCACTACCACTGCCTAGGAAACCCAAATAACTATCTAATACTCACTTCCTAATTAACATAAACATGGGATGCATCTACTCAGGAAGTGGTTAAGATGTTCCTAGGCAGTTTCCAAAGAGAGAACACTCTATACATGATAATATTAATCACATACACATCCCCAGGTCAATTATACAAAGAAAATGCCATCTAAAGGAAAGGCAAATCAGTGCAGAATAAACATACCGGTAGCACCTCACGTACAACTCCAGTGACAGTATCATCATTGGACTTACGTACATTGACCAAGATATCAGGCAAGAGCCAAGGACCTTCGGTATCCCCACCTGCAATTAAAAAGTTGTCCAATACTACTGAAAGTTGAAAATACCATTAATTACCAACCAATATTCTAGATGACAAGTGTGAATCTGCACGAAATCTCAAACATGGATAAAGCTGGATCATCAACAAAAACCGCCATCAAGCTAATCCGGTTACAACGATATCATGATTTACATTTTTAGCGGACATTTGACTACAGAAAT
Source organism: Nicotiana glauca (assembly GCA_026770625.1). NCBI lineage: Eukaryota > Viridiplantae > Streptophyta > Magnoliopsida > Solanales > Solanaceae > Nicotiana > Nicotiana glauca. The sequence continues at coordinate 108,396 of MU749756.1, read as the reverse complement.
GTCAACATTAACATCGAGCACTTTCATGCAACTCTCCTCTACTCTATGACAGGTAAAACACATGTTAGTAAAGTAGAAATTTGTATAGAACTTCCCAAGAGAATCCAGATATATTGCATTACCAAACTATACACAGAAAGCTTAAATAATAAGTAAGATTCATTTGCACTAATGAATAGCATTAAAGGTCATTATACTCAGGCTCATCTCTGTTCAATGCCTCAAGTAGTAAAGAAATAACCGTTCGGACTTCTTTGCATTCCCCACTAAGTAATTTTGATTAATTCTATTCTAATTTTGACATTAATAACCAAAAAATCAATTAAGAACGAGAAAAAACTGAACTCATAAAGCTAAAAGACAACATTTGAATTTCAATCTATTACTGGAACTCACACTATAAATACCAACAAAAAATGAAAGGAATAATTATATGCTAAAAGCCTAAAACATTGAATCAAAATGCATGAAAATGAAATACAAGCCCGCTAGTTCATCACTTTGCAATGCGGAAAAAAGAAATGTTTAAGTTTTTTTCCGCTAGAATACAACAGAATAATGGTTAAATATCAAAATTCTGCGGCGATCAGAAGTTTACTGGCTCAATAAACTAAAATGTTTCTCATTTAAACTTTCAGCAACATATATTAAGTTTTGTCACTAAAAAGACACACGAGATACTGCGAGGAACAGGGGACACACCTCCTAAAGGTGACATCATATCCAGTGCACCACTTCCAGGAGTCATTGGCTGCCCACCAGGAGTGCCTGGTACATATGCTGAACTCGGTGTCATTGGTGGTTGGCCACCAGGAGTTGATGGCAAGTACGGACTTGGAGCACTAGCTGCACGGAATAAGGATAATGGCATTATATTCTCCATATAAAGACCCAAAACAACAATGTAACTCTCATTTTGACTCCTGTAAAGGGAAACTTCTGGTTACCACATGCAGAACCATTGTCCCTTGGGGTTCCAGCATCACTGTAATTACCGCTAGGAGTGCTGGTCCAACCAGAACCAGGAGTAGGTGCTGCCTCATAAGCACGTGAACGAGGACTGGACGGCTGAAAATGAAAGGATCACAATCACATTAAAGGACAAAGCTCCCCATTTATACGAGAAATTTTACAATGTGTACACATGCCACGTCATATTTGAGCGAGGCTATTTATGGTTTGACACGTGGAGCCAAGGACCCCAGCCTTCATTCTCCCTCATTCTGGAGGTACTCTCACTTTCCGATTCATCTCCTCATTTTCTTCATTGTTCTCCACATCACCCCAGTACAAATTTTTTGTTTACCACTATACCAAGATTGTGAGGTAATTGAATCAATCAATAAAAATTAAATTAACTTTTTTTTTCCTTATTTCATTACCACACTTGGAGCAAGTGCAGATCTCAAGCAATTTTTTTAACTCATTTTTGACATGTGTACATCTATGGCTGGGCAGCTTTTATAATTTTTGAAAGAAAACTTCTTTTAGGCCATCTTTCTTCGAATTATAAGCAAAATAGTCGAAGACTACACTTTCTTCAGAAAGTAGAATTACAATCATTTGTCCGTTGTAAATTCCTCTACCCCCTTTGAATGCAAGGATTGAGACTAAAAATACGGGTCAAAGCAAATTTCAATTTCATTGTTCAAATGCCTTTCTTCATCTGCATATTCTTCGAATTGAGCTTTTTTGGAATTTGCTCATTGATTAAGGCTTCATTAACTTTAATTTTGTGAGAGCTTTTAACTTCAAAATTCATCTTTTTGTTGTTATCTTGGATCTTGTGTTTCTGACACGTGATGGAAATATTTCATAAATTCACTTTTTCTCTTTTGGTACAAAGATCAGGAAAGAAGAGCTAACCAAATGGATTTGTAAAAAAAAAAAGGATTTATAACAAGAGGATAGGATGGTGAGGTCCCTATGGAGGAGAATGAATTGGAAAAAAAATGAGGAATGACCGGAGAGTGAGAGTTGGTGAAAGGTAATGGAAAAGTGATAGTGAAGGTAGGGTCCACAGCTCCATATGTCAAACGGTAAATAGCCTCATTCAAGTATGATGTGGTATCTCTCACACACAGTAAAATTTCTCCCATTTCTACCGAAACGGAGTGGAAAGAGTAAAAACCTGATATTGCGGACTTGACCCCCACGAAGCAGGGTTTCCGTCTTCCCAACTGTCCCTAGTATTTTGCAATTGCAACCAGTTAATATATCAAGAAAATGGAACTCCAACTCACTAATTTTATGACAGTAAGAGCGACAAACTGAAATAGCAAGACTGCAATCTAAAAGGAGGGCATGCCACCTAAAGTGTAATCGCAAACGCAAAAGAAGATTAAAACCCTGCACTTCACTGTATCTAGCTAAATGCACAAAGGCTTTCAAGTACAAGACCAAAATTTTAATCTGATCCTTACCCATCTTATATAAGAGAGAAGAACTTTCAGCTATACAAAGATGAAAATTTCACACATGAATGCATAACGACAAATCCATTTCTATGACCTAAACCATCCAAGAGACACGAATGTCACATTTTACGTGAAGACATTGCTCTTTTTCATTTCTTCAAGGATTATATCAATCAGTATCAGGTCAAATACGAATTAGGCAGGATACATGGCACTTCTTCTATTTCCAAAACCCTAAGCCATTTGGCTTATTTTCTCCAATGACACAACATACCTAGGTGGACTCATTGGATTCCATGCTCTGTCACGCATCGGCGTCCTCATGCCATCATGGATAGGTGTTGCTATAGAGGAAAATGACCAAACAAGCTAAAGTCAAACAGCTAGCAAAAAATTAATAAAAAGAGATGAAGAACAACATTGCCACAAAGTAGCAGAAAAAAGGACCTCCAGGATCTCTCATGGGTGTCATGAACGTATGAAGTGGAGTCTTCGAAGGATGTGATGGTGTTTCACTTCCCAAACCATATCCAGAGGGTTCCCTAGAAACAAAGAAATAATTAGACAGCTAACACCCAATAACTCAAAAGTTCGTGGAAGAAATATACTTACCAGAATGGTGTGGACATATTAACACTATCGACAATATGTGTGCGATCCACTGCAAGAAACAGTACAGTCAGCAAAGAATGTTAAGCAATCAAAAATAAAATAAAATATTGGACGACAGTGTCCATAAACGGGATTCAACTAAGCTTCCCTCCACAAAATTACAAAGAAGAGGGCCCTTTGTATTTAATGAATCATTTTTGGTTCAACTCCCAAACCTCAACCCAAGGAAGAAAAAGAACCAGGGCACTCAGATTGAAGAAAAACTTGCCTGTAACAACTTTCATCTGGGCCTCCAGCTCAACTCGGACTGAAGTACCTTTGATATCAACAACACGCCCCTTACAACCTTTAAAGGGCCCAAGGCGAATTTTCACATCAACTCCAACTAAAGCATCATGCCCTCTCCCACCTCTATGTCTACCTCCATCTAGAGCACACCAAGCATAAAAGTTAGAAGAATAATGATTCAAATGGAAGGCATGAAAGTAAAGATCATAAACGTGACAAATAGCATGCAACGTAAAACCCAAATGAATAAGAAACAAGGGTTCCTTTGGTGAATGAACTAAAAGGAATATCATAGAACATCAAGATAGCACCATTATCAGAAACTTACAGCTCATGGGCGGGCCACCTCTAGATGATCTCATTGGAGATTGAGGAGCACGGGGTGGTGTTCTGAAATGCGCAAATCTTGATGAGAAGGGGTTACCCTACAGGAATTCCATTGTAAGCACAGTTTTTAGACAGCAAGAGAAAGGATATGATAGAATTGCAAAAACAATAGCTAAATCTTCCAGAAGCAAGAAAATACAGACATACATTTCTATCACCATTTGCCCTTGAGCCACCAATCACTACGCAAGATTGAGTTTTGGCACAAATAAAACCAGCATGCTCAAGGTGATGGCGATCATAAATAAAAATAACTCCTCTGAAGATGTGTTCTACATGACCTTGTTTTCCCTATAAGTAACAAAAATGGTCGTGACGATAACACACACACACACCACATGAACAAATGTCAGTAACAAGAATTTTTGAAAGGACAATACTCACTTTGTAAGGACCCTCGATAACTTTCACCACGTCTTTCACCGCTAATTGGTTCTTGAAGTGATCTTGCGCGTTCCCTCTCTTCTCAACTTTCCCTTTGATCTCTCTAAGCCTAACAAGTGCTACATCAGGCCTATCAGGCACTCCCTTAAGGACCTATTAATGTCATTCGGATGTGAGCAACACAATTAATATAATAACTTCAACCTTAAAACTATAATACTCACCTGGAAGGCTTCACTGTCTACACGTATGATCACACCAAAGCTCTTATTGCTGCACAAAACGTATTCAATTAAGAAATTTAGCTATTGGTTCGAAAAGGACAAACTGTGTAATGCAATCCCCTTACTCTTATAAGAAGAAAATGCTTACTCTAGTATTACAAGGTCATGGAGCTCATACTCCCCAATACGAGTGAGACCAGATGTTACTTCAGAACTAAGAACAACATTATCGGCAAACACACTGAGCTGCAGATATAAAAAAAGTGGTATGTATCACCATTCTTCTGAAGGACTTCAGATTAGATCAGACCTCAAATTTTCAAGCATGCTTAACTTACAGGCTCCTTTGTTGTATCTGATACCAAGTTCACCACATGCCCCTCAACGGATGCAACAATACCAGTTGCTCCTTCAGATGAACCACATATTACTTTCACGTGATTTCCAGGCTCAAAGTGCTTGCGTATCTCTTTATCACTAAAAGCCAGAGTTTCCTGCCACAGTCAGGAAACATGTTAAAAAAAAAACAGTACTTACTTCTTCTGAGACACTCGATGCATGTACAACACATTTAAAGAAGGGGGGTAGTACCACAGGAAGGCCTTTCTGATTTGGTCTGATATGAACGGTATCTTCCTCAACTTTCTCAACATGGCCTTCCATTTTCCTAAGATCCCCTTTCACCACAATAACACGGTCACCCTTCATAAAACGGCCCTTTTTCCTATTTGCAAACAAAATAGATAGACTAGCCATATCGCCATCCCCACTCTCACCAGGTCGGCGAAATCTCTCAAGTTCATCAAAAGTTGGATGTATGTTCTGAGTGCTGATTGATTTCATCGCCACTGACTTATACAAGAAACCATCTCTGAACGACATACTTCCAATATTGTCAAAATAGTCACCAGTCCTCATGTCTCGCTTACGCTCCACACGTATATTCAACACTCTGCAAATCATGAGAAAGATTTAACAATTCGATATAGACCATTTGTGCTCTTATTGAAACTAGAAATACCAAGGAACAATTACCTAGCTTCATCAATATTCATTAAACGTGGCGGAGGAATTACTGCCTTCTTCTTTGTGATTTCCCTTCCTTCCTACAAAAGGAGTATCAAAAATGCAAGAAGGAATATCAACTGTTTCTTGCAACATGAGCATTTTTTTTCTTCTTTTCTTTTCTTTATTTATTATTATTACTATTATTTAGTGAGAAGGGCATCACCATTTTTTATTGGATAGGTAAGCAAGAAATTTAGTAATTGCCAAAACCCAGTACTAGATAATGCTGGGAATTTACAAAGATGTATAAGTCAGCTAGTTTACCAAATAAGTCAAAAAGTTCTAACAATGTAAACATTTAACACTCAAGCATTTCCAAAACGCAGAACCTACCAGTCTCTCCTACCAGAAGACTATAATTACTATTATTTTCCGAGAAGGCATCAACATTTTCTTTTGGATAGGTAAGCGAAAAATTTACAAGATACTTGCAAAAAACCAGTACTAGATAATGCTGGGATTTACAAAGGTGCATAAGTCAGCAAGTTTACTAGACAAGTCAAAAAGTTATAAAAATGTTAACATTTAAATGACGACTATAGTAAGATTGGAAATACAAGAATCAATCAGATAAGCATACCGACTTGTTTGCAAGAGCCTGTAAGTCAATTCTTGGAATTAATTTTACAGTGACTTTCTGGCCGATATCATCTACATGCACAACCTACAAAGCAGGAAGATAGAGTATCAGAAGAGCGCATCAATAAGTTACTCAATGCAACACACAATGAAGAATACTTGACAACCATTGCAAGGTCTCCCTTGTAAGTTCCTGTCTTCATTCTGATCAAAGTATCCCTGGCAAGATCAACCGCCTTACTTTCAACCATGAGGACATCAGTCATCTCTTTGATGGGAACTAGCTTCACGTTAGCGGTATATATATCGCGCATACCCTTGCAAGCCTGCAGTAGATAGGTGGCATAAATTAATGGGGTTATTAGGTACTCATCACACACAATAGTTTATATGTGACGCGCTAATGCTTGATGTGAATCAAAACAAAAAAAGATAAATATGAATCTATAATATACCTCCCTCACATGAGCTTCTTTGTCTGCTTCTATGTATATATAGTTCTGAAGATGATCAAGGGCTACAACGGATCGAATTTGCAATTCTGGTCCTCTATCAATTGCCTTTTGCATTAGGCAAACCGCAACCTTCCTCTCTTGACCAATCTAAGAAACCACGATGTAGCAAAAAAATTACAAGATAACATGTAGATGGTTAAAAATAAAAAGATAAAATTTTGTGCCTTAAGCCAGGGTGACAACACCATACCGCACATTTCACCATCCACAGCTTAGGATCCCTGACGGAAGGCAATAGAGCTTGCTGCTCAACATCTGTTGCTTCCTCATCATACTCCACATGAGCTGACCTCGCATATCTTTGCTGGATGCTTCTCGTAAGTTCCTCAAGGTCTTCTTCTTGGTCCTCCTGTGGCAACAGCCGGTGACGATATTCACGTCTGGCACCGTCCTCATCAGGTATCTCAGCTCCACCATCTACTATGAAATCTGCAAACAAAAATCAAAGAGTCAACACCAACAGACTATCCTTTGATAAACAATATTGAAAATAATACTAAGACTGAACTATCCATTTAACTTAACAAAATATATATCTATCATTCCCCCTCAAGCAATGCAGGGTCTTGACAAGTGTTGAGCTTGTCAGGCAAGAGTGAAAGTTGTGGATAGGGAAGATAGATGTTGTCAGCAGTAAATCTACAAGTTAGTCAGTGCTTGGCACATCCAGACGCAACCTTCTCATGAACAAAATGAATGTAATTTCAGTGTGTTTGGTGAGGGCATGATGGACAGGATTGTGAGCCAAGTATATACTACTGATATTATCAAAGCAGATTGTAGAAGGAAACTACAAGCCCCAAATGTTGCGGTATTCTATAGCATCCGAGTCCTAGACAAGTGAAACATATTCACTTGCCCTACATCAACTCTTTGTTGTATGTAACTTCCATAGAAAACAACATCATCAGTTCTCTCTATTTCCATGTCATATCTAGGTTATACTAGACATGTTTTCCTCGCACATATGATAATTAATCCCATGCACTCGCTCGCCTATGCGATATCCATGTGCTCCCACGCTCTCAAATCACCAAACTTTTTTTATTCCAACTCCAAATTTAAATAATTTTTTATTCCAGCTCCAAATTCAATTAATAATTTTTTATTCCAACTCCAAATTCAAATAATTTTTTATTCCAACTCCAAATTTTAAATAAGTTTTTGTTCCAACTTCAAATTGCGAACCCTAAATATCTCATTGATCATGTTGTCATTGATAAACAGACCTCTCCACCTATTCTCCAGATCCTACGAGGTTCGGATTAATTAAAAAAAAGGCATTATTTTCAATACACATTCTCCTGATGAAATTTGAGAAGTCTAACCGTCTTCGGCGTCTTCTTCCTCCTCATCCTCATCACTATCTACAGCAGCTTCGAAGTCAATGAATTGCAAACCAGTCCTCCGTCGTCGACCGCCATAATTATCATCATCGTCGTCGTCATCAATAAAATGCGATCTACGCCGTTTCTGTCCTCTATCATCCTCGTCTTCTTCCTCCTCCGCCTCTGGTTCCACCTCGTCTCCATCGTAGTCCCGTTGCCGCGGCATTGTCGATTTTGGAGAGTTTTATGGAAAATATGTGTAGGTGTTGAGTTTGGTAATGCAACCCTACGTGAGAGCCGAGAAGATTTTGAAGCCATAATGGAAATGGTTTGTTTGAATAGGTTAACTATTGTATTTAATTTTATTATTGCAAAATTCGTGTTGAAAATTAAAAATATCAGTTAGGTAACAGGTGTATCAACCCAGCTGGTCATTTTGAGAATTACTAGTTTTAGTGTACATGTGTTGCCCGTATTCTTCGCATCGATTAATAAAAGTTAAATACAAGAAGAACAAATTATTGATAAATAGCACTTGACACTAAAATAAATGTCACATTTGTATTAGATATAGTTGAAGGTTTATCAAGAGATGTTTCATAACACTACGCGGAAGATCGTTCAATCGCTAATTAATTAAATTACATCTAATTTATAAAATAATAATATTATATACCTTAAAATCTAAGAGTTGTTTTAATTTCGGTTAATATACTCCTTTATCCTAATATTCTAGCTCTTTTATTTCGGAATACAATTTTAAAAACATTAGAAGGAGGTTTAATCTTTTGACACCATATAAGAAAATAATCAAATATTTTATTAATTCAAATTTACCTATTCCAATTGTGACCATACAAGTATGTGATGAATTTCATTAACTAATTATAAGAAGGGACTTCTAAGCCTAAAAATAATACAAAATTTTAGAAACTTTCCAAATGGAAATTTTTAATATATTTTTAAGCTTGTATAGTTATGAACACAACC
>MU749756.1:60336-72402 GCA_026770625.1 Nicotiana glauca | reverse complement strand
ACAATAAATGAAGAATGAGAAGTAAATAAATACCAACCAACCATTATACATATATTCAATGTTAAACACCCATTAACATAACACCCATTTAGGGTCCACAACCTTAGTATTTAAAGTTTGCTACACATACTAAAATACAAGGGACAAATAGTATTTAATGCCATAGATGCTTACAAAGAGAGAATTTTAACCCAAAAGCTTCCAAAAAGAGAGAATATTTATGTCTTGGAATGTAGTGTAAAGGGTAGACAAGTTGAGACCACAAAGGCTTCATAAAACTATTTATAATGGGGCAAAAATCGGGGGAAAAATGGACAAAATTGCCCTTTCAGGTCAGCTTTGCGACCGCATTCTTGTCGCAGAACAAGTATGCGGTACGCATTTTGATCGTCCAGACCGCAGAGTAAAACCCTAGTTCCCAGATCTTCACCGCATTTCCATTATGCAGACCGCATTTGAGTTCTGCGGCCGCATTTTGTCTCGCATTGCTAATCTTCAGTGATCTTTATGGTTGGTTATGCGGTCATTATGCAGACTACATTTTGATTCTGCGGTCGCATTTTGAACCGCATTTTTCTCTTCAAATTATGCTCAGGACTCTGTTTCAGTTTGCGATCCTCTTGTCGATTATGCGGCTCGCATGTGTGATCTGCGACCGCATAGTGGACCGCAGACCAGCATTTGTGAAATTTTTGCTCTTTTCTTGCCTTTTTTGCTTCTATTTCCATCTTCTTGAGTTCCCCTTTCTCATGTACTGTAGAAGTAACAAAACTACATAAGTACAGATCATATTTGCATTAAAACAAGCTAAAATCTAAGAAATTAGTATGTAAATATGCCGAAAATCTCCGGCACATCAGAGAACATGGGTCGTGACAAGTTGGTATCAGAGCACTAGGTTCATAGGAGTCGTGAGTCACAAGCCGGTTTATAGTCCTCTACCGAGGTCCACATACTACTCACATCCCCACAACTCCTCCTAGCCCCCATATCTACAAACTTCTCCCCCAATGCCTAAGCTTTGTCCTTAGTCAAGGCTCCCCACTTGATCTTAGGTTGACCAAACACCGCTTTCTGCTTCTTCTCCCTCTTAATCTCCAAGTCCATAACCAAGAGCCTATGTTGGGTTGAAAGCCACTCACTCGGAATAACCTTGCAATCAATGCATAAGCCTCTATCCCTCTTCCTGCAGAGTAAGTAATCAATTTGAATCTTGGCCGCCGCACTCCAAAACGTGACCAAGTAGTCCTCCCTCTTCTGAAAACAGGAGTTAGCTAGCACCAAATAAAAGGCTCTAGCAAAATCCAACAATGAAGTACCACCTTCGTTCCTAATCCCAAAACTGAACCCTCCATGCACATTATCATATCCCTTAGCCGTCTCCCCAATATGGCCATTAAAATAACCTCATATAAAAATCTTGTCGGTTTGTGGAATACCATGCAACACCTTATCTAAATCCTCCTAGAAGTGCCTCCTGACCTCGTCTCCCAAGCCCGTTTGCGGTGCGCATATACCAATCACGCTTAAAGTGAGTCCACCAACTACTAGCTTAAAAGCCATCAATCTATCATTCACCTTTTTAACATCTACCACCAGCTCCCTGATATCTTTATCTACTAATATACCTAACATGTTCTTACCCCTAGCACCCCCTGAGTACCATAGTTTATACTCGTTAACCTCACGTTCCCTAGTACCCACTCATCTAGTCTCCTAGACACATACTATATTAATATTCCTTTTCTGGATAATCTTCCCTAGTTCTGTAGACTTCCTTGTCAATGTCCCTATATTTCAAGACCCAACAAGAATCCTAGCGGAGCCCTTACCCTCTTACTACCCTTTCCCCCCTCCCTTGCCCCACTCGAAGACATGACCTCACTCGGCCATCACTATGCTAGAACCTCTATAACCTGCAACAAGAAAAACTAAGCAAGAAATAAAGTCTACTATATATGGCCCTAGTTGTAAAAAAGAACTAAAAGCAAGTCCAACTAAAAACAAACACAACTAAAGAATGGAAAATCAAATTGAAAACAAAAATCTGTGGAAAAATAACGGAACGACAAGCAAATACTAGAAAAAGGAGGCCAAAAAGCTATCAAATGGAGGTAAAGACCTGTTGGAGGGTCGACGGTACCAATAAAGCCGGCTGGATTGGGATTGCCGGTGCCAATGAAAATTGCCGGTATTACACACCGGAGAGACTACCAGAATGCTGCTCAACCCACACCCACATGAGAAAGGAAGGAGAAAAAGGAAGAAGAAAAAAGATAGAGACATAGAATGAAGACTTTTCGGAATCCGACCAGAAAATCGTGAGAGAAGGAAGAGCATAAGAAAGGAATGGAAAGGGGTTCAACAATAGGAAGAATGAGAAAAAGGGTAGATGGTGCTTGGCTAGAGGCCCACCGGCGGCGATCGCTACCAGAGAAAGGAAGCGGGGGGGGGGGGGGGGGGGGGGGGGAGGGGAGACGGGTAGAGAGATATGGAAAAGGGAAGAAGAATGAAAGAAAGAGAAGGAGCGAGGGGACTTACCTGCGTATGTAGGAAATAGAGATGACGATAACGAGTGAGGTGAGGCGCTGGTGGTGTTAGATTAGAGCTTTGACTGTTCTAATTTTACTACTCTTACGCGCTGTAATACTGAAGAAATATCACTCTACTGCTTGTCGTCTTTTGCTCAACCAGATTTTAACAATAAGAATTCTTTCTCGCTCATTATTGCTCTTGCCTAGTTATTCTATTTGTTACATTATTTCATCTCTAATATATTATGTTATTACCGTATGAAGGTTGACACAATTTGGATTAATCCTATTGGTTGTGATAATCCTACTAATCGAATTTAAGTTAAATAACGATCTCTGCAGAAATATTAGTATATTTAAAATAAAAATTATATTATATATATTTGCACCTGAAGAGTTGTGAGTACCCATTGTTGACGGTCAATTTTGACCCTCCCTTTTAAAATTAATTTGCTTATAATTAATAATTTACAATAAATATTTTGAAAGTATTTTCTAGTAATAAATACCTATTTCTACAAATTAATTATTTGTTTTAAATTACTCACCTAACATTAGTATTATGTAATTACAAATATACTTACTACTTTAAGATTATTAAAATAACCTTTATATACATCACATAGGCCTTATAATTAATTTGATAAAATTACTCCTTAATTTCTAGTTAATTAGATTACTATGTTAACATTTTGAAATTGGTACTATACTTCAAAAATGAAGTATTTATAAATAATTAATTACATCGTTAGCAATGTATATAATAATTATAATTTTACTACATTTTATTGAAAATTATTAAGCTTATTTAATTTAATTATAGAAGGGATCAAAAGAGGCTAAAGGCTATAATTGTCATTCCAACTAAACACAAAGTGGCTATTTCTCAAATCAATTTTGTCCCAAATGACATGCTCAATTCAGAAAAAACACACAATACAAAGACCTTCTAATCCACTGTGGCGATCTGCGTCCCTCCCTAAACCGATCAAAGTGTTCCATGCCGCTCGTCTCACACACTCACAAAGAAAGCACAAATGAATCTGGACCATTGATCCATCTCATCAATGGTCCACGTTTAATCCCCATTTCCTTCTTATTCTTTAATCTTATTAAGATTTAATCTCCACCATCTGACCAGAGAGATCTAAAGGCCATCGATTTTTTCCCATTTAATCATTTCTGAATTCTTAATTATCTAAACAATCAGAGTCGTAATCAAAAGATCCAACGGCTCTTGTTCCATCTCTGAATATTAACTCAGAGACGACCCCTAAACCCTAATCATTTACCACCTCCCCTGGCATCTCTTTCCCTTTTCTCTCTCTCTCTCTTTTCTCTCATCCCCATCAGCCCTATCAGTCCTAAAACCTTGCACAAATCTGTACAATTTCACAAATCAAGCCCTAAGATATCCATCTTGTCCCTATTAATCGCAAATCTCGTCGATTTCCATTCCATTTCCATCTATTCGATTTGAATCTCAAATCTGAAACCCTAGACCTAAACTATTCAACTTAAAAATCCATCAACCCTTCCTCTGTTCTGTCAAGTCGGAGCATGCATGGCTAATATCTTTAGCTTCATCATTATTATTCGTTGTCCAGAGGTCAAACACAATGACATCTAGACATGAGGGTTTGGCTGCTATTCCAAAGGTTTCAGCGGCCGACCTCCTCGTGCTTAGGTAGCTGAGTCTTGCGTAACTTTGTAACTTTGTGAGCCTAGTATGGTAGGGTTTTGTCTAAGATAGCTAGGGGCAATGTCGTGTCTTACTATTTTCTATTTTCGACGCAGGATCCATTTACTAGCCAGCGTTTTTGCTTTGCACTTTTTTGCATTTTATGTTCCTATGTTTCCTATGATCTCTGTGGTGAATCTAATATTTTCTCCTTTTGTCCTTTTATTATCTTGAGCCAAAGATCTTTTAGAAATAGCCTCTCTACCCCTTCGGTGTAGGGGTAAGGTCTGCGTACACACTACCCTCCCCAGACCCCACTTGTGGGATTTTACTGGGTTGTTGTTGTTGTTTTCCCCTCTGTTCTTTCCGATTTCACCCAATTATGCTCACATCATCAACTCATCGTCATCTTCCACTCACGATTTGAATCTGTTGAAAGTTGAAACCCTAGAGCCATTAAATGGTACTATAAATAAGGCCTTGATTTCTCTCACCCAACATCACCTAAAAAACAAACAAGACCTAACACGAACACAAAAGGAATACTAAGATTTCATAAAGATTAAGGTTTCTTACTGATTTTTGGTTTTCTTTTTTCATTTCAGAGTGCTTTTGCTACTTTAAGCTTGAAGCTTTAGGTCCTAGGCAATTAGAAGGAATCCTTGTTTGGTCTGCTGCCCTCGAGAAGGTCAGTACACCTTCAACTCTTCTCTTTTGGTTATTTTATTGAAGTCTGTATACGGTAAAAGGGGGGGGGGGGGAATTTCCACGTCATTGGGTTGCCCCGAACAACGGATCCGATTTCCCGTTTCGAAAAATTGCATCAAAGCCTTGAGGCTACAAAGATGCACTCGAGTCTCCTTCCTCGGAACTCATCGACACCCGGCCTGAAGAAGAATATCCGCCGAGTGTATTACCATTTTTCTTCTTCAGGCAGGGTGTCGATGGGCGCCATAAAGAGCCTTCTTTAATTATATCACAACTATTAGTCCTTCCCCTACTACCCCTAATAGCTCGAGCCGAAGATCGGGAATCGACCTCGAGGCCCTAAACAGCTAACTCATCGGTTTGATTATAAATCTATTTTAGCTCGCATCTCGTCCTTAGACTTGACGCACATATAGCATCAACTGCTTTACACCTAGCATAAAAATAGATCACGTATTCTAGAATCCCATCGATAATTTAATTGTTTACGATAAATAGTTTGGCGCCCACCGCGGGGCTAAAAATAATAGTGATTATTTTCTTGCTGGTTTCGTTACATAACGCAAGTTATCTTTCACATATTTTCTTGTCCAAGATCTTCAATTTTAGTTCAATATGTCTAGCTCAGTGAACAGAATAGAGAACGACGACCATGAAAATCACGGAGAAAATGGTGTGGGTGTTCTAATTGTTGGTACGCCACCGCGGAACCCCGAGAACGCACCTGGGCCAATTCCAGCGGATGCGGGCTCACGCGACGCACAACAGATCGATGAAACCTCACACACCGACAGGAGCATACAACAAGGCGACCAACAGGAAGCCCCAAAAACCCCAACTCAATAAGAACATGAAGTTAGCCTTCATGTTATTTTTGAATGTTGCAGGCACAACAGCCGGCTATCGCTCGGCTGCAAAGCCACCCTAAAACTCCCAACACCGTAGCATCGAGAAAAACTCCCCCAGCCGAATAGGTATGAGAGAGATTGAGCAATAATGGTTCGGTAGCCGACCTTGCTATTGTAAAAATGCTGGAGGATCTTACCAGAAGGATAGAGTAGGGCGAGAAAATGATAGCAGCCAAGGACAAGAAGGTCGAAACTTACAACTCCAGGGTTGACCAAATTCTGGGCGCGCCCTCGGTCCTAAAAGGCATAGACTCGAGGAAGTTCGTGCAATGGCCTTTCCTGGAGGAAGCGGCTCCAGAACCCATTCCAAAGAAGTTTAGAATGTCGGAACTCCCAAAATACAAGGGGACCTCAGACCCCAACGAGCGTGTTACCTCCTACACGTGCGTAGTGAAGGGCAACGGCATAAAAGATGACGAGATTGAGTCCGTCTTGCTGAAGAAGTTTGGGGAAATGCTCTCAAAGGGGGCCATGATATGGTACCATAACCTAGCTCCCAACTCCATAGACTCATTTGACATTCTCGCAGACTCCTTCATAAAGGCACATGCCAGTGCCATCAAAGTAGCAACGAGGAAGTCTGACGTATTCAAGATCAGGCAAAGAGAGAACGAAATGCTGCGAGAGTTTGTATCTTGCTTCCAAACGGAACGAATGGAACTACCCCCAGTCTCCGATGATTGGGCAGTAGAGGCCTTCACTCAAGGCCTGAATGAGCAGAGTTCAGTGTCCTCAAGGCAGCTGAAAGAGAATCTGATCAAGTATCCTGCCATAACCTGGTCGGACATCCACAACCGATACCTGGGTCGAGGATGATCAATTAGGAGCCCTTTCGGGCTCAATATCTCGATTAGGCTCTTAGCAAAGGAATTGAAGCCAAATAAATAAAGGTATCGGCCATACACCGAAGATATGAGAAACGCCCCCAGACGCAACCCGCCTCGCAGCGACCGACTGATCAACCGAGGTTAGAATCCTCGAGGACTCATTAACATAGCAGGATTCGACGAAAACACGGGACCAACAAGGGCACCACGCCTATCAGAATACAACTTCAACATTGATGTTTCAGCCATCGTGTTCGCCATCGGCAAAATCAAGGATACCAGATGGCCCAAGCCTGTACAATCAGATCCTTCCCAAAGGAATCATAACTTGATATGCGAATTTCACAACTCACATGGCCACAAATCCGAGGATTGTTACCAGCTATGAGAGGAAGTAGCTAGGCTGCTCAATAAAGGTCATCTCAGAGAATTCTTGAGCGACCAAGCCAAATATCAGTTCCGAGAAAGAGAGGTGGCCAAGAAGAACGAAGAAAACGGCCAGGACATGTTATCCACATGATATTATGGGGCGTCGATGCTCCCTAGCGACCCATGATGAGAAGGACAAAAATATCCATCACCAGAGAAAATAACACCTAAGGATACGTTCTCGAAGATGCCCTCACATTCAGTGAGGAGGACTCCCAGACCTTGTCCCAACCTCATAACGACGCGCTGGTAATCTCTTTCCTCGTAAATATATTTCAAATAAAACGTGTACTCGTGGATCCAGGTAGCTCGGCCAACATTATCAGGTCAAAGATAATAGAGCAGCTTAAACTGCTAGACTAAATCATGCCTGCTACTTGAGTCCTCAACGGATTCAACATGGCATGCGAAACAACGAAAGGAGAGATCACTCTCCCGGTTAGTATGGCCGGCACAATCCAAAATGTCAAATTCCATGTCATCGAAGGAGACATAAGGTACAACGCCTTATTCGGACGATCGTGGATACACTGCATGAGAGCAGTACCGTCCACCCTCCACCAGATAATGAAATTCCAAACAAAAGACGAGACTAAAACTGTCCATAGGGAACAACACGCGGCAAGGGAAATGTTTGCAATGCACGACATGGCACCGATACCAATATCTCCACTCTCGAAAGAGCCAAAGGATAATCAAACTACATATTTGGCTAAGCCCAATTAGACATCGCGGAGAATAGTACTGTGCCCTCGTTACAAACAACAGGGGCATACCGAACCTCAGAACATCACCAGCGCATCCCACGATAAGGTATAACCATATCCCTTTTCATTTTATACTTTATACTAAACATTTATCCAGGCATCCGATCAAAGCAGTCAAAAGTGCTGACCTAACCTGAAAACCTTAAGGTTTTAAAAGCATTCGCTGCACTTTTTTCCTTCAACCGAGCTTTTTTCCCAAAGAGGGTTTTGCTGGCAAGGTTTTTAACGAGGCAACGCCTATATGCTACCTAAGGGGAATCCAACAAGTCTTCAAGGATTCTTTTGCTATCAATCCTGAGCGCCGAAGGACATCCTCTCGGAAGATCATCGTTTCAAGAGAGCAAAGAAATGCCAAATAAGGTCCCAATGGGAAAATGATGTACCAGACCAAACATTCGAATCAACCGTGTCCGCACAACCGAGCCCCCGATGGCGGAAAAACGTGTACTAGTGCAAAATAATCAAGACTGATTTTTGCAAACATATCTCATGCTCAAAAGAAAACCCAACGTTTCGCCAAATTGATTCTTTCATCAAGAAACATCCCGAATACTCGGAGACTAGCGTCGATAATTTGGCACCTATGTGACCTCAAGGTCTAAACTCCAAACTTGTATCCCCTCAACGAGGCCGCACGAAAATCACAAAACATCACCAAAAGAAAAATGTCCCGAACACTCCAAGACTGGCACCACAAACTCAGAAAATGCATGACCTTAGGGTCGGAATCTCCAAAGTCGTAAACCCTCAATGAGGAGTTTTAGAGCTCATGAGTAACGGCTCTCGAGGTAAAATAAACTCGATGACTTGGAGACTATTGACAATCGCCATTCAGTAAAAAACTCGAGGCCGTAAGACCCCAAGTGGGCAGACTCAGTCTCGAAAGACCTACATAAGGCAACAACAAAAAGTGTAAGACCTCAAGCAAGGTATGAATCATACTTATACCAAGTATGAAAAAACTGTAAGACCTCAAACAAGGCATGAATCATACTTGTACCAAGTATCAACAAACCTGTAAGACCTGAAAGGCATGAAAATTTTGTAAGACCTTACTACAGGCATAAAATCCCGAAGTTTAGGCTATATATCGCATTTGTAAGATTCCTTAAAATGCATACCCTCAATATAGACACCTAAACTACTACACTCGGTACCAAAAATGCCTCCGTCCAAGCATAAATGACTACGGTCATATGGCTGTACTAGCCAAACTAATGCGACTCGTGAACGCCCGACCATCTCTACAAAATCATAGGCCATTACTTCGAATCTACTTTGAAAAAAACCGGTTAAACATGCTACCCTCGACAGGCAAAAGAGCTTTGGCCATGTCAGCTCCAAATCATAAGGCTTCGAGCTACTCAACCCACGAGCCAAACCTTTCAAGGTGCTCAAACTCCACAAATGACTTGATATCGAGGTTCTTCCCGAATCGACGACGGGTCAGGCAAAATCACTTCAAAAGTCCTTGATGAGAGGAAAATAAAGCCTACATTAAAAGGTCACTTCGACCGAAAGCATAAGAGCCATTGTCGCCAGCTTATATAAAAGGCTACATCGGCCAGAAGCGTAAGACCATTGTTGCCATCTTACATAAAAGGCCGCATCGGCCCAAAAGCGTAAGAGCCATCGTCGCCAGCTCATCAGAAAACTTGAGGATCAAATGAGCTCAAGTCGTAACCCAATTCGGACACAGCACCCAAAAAAGTTAACTACATATGCCTCAGGGCAGAGCATAAGAGCCATTGTTTCTAGCCTAACGAGCCTCAGGGCCGCACACATGCCTAAGGGCAAAGTGTGTGTCTATGCTATTCGCCGCAAAAAACCTCATCATCAATGCTATTCGCCAAAACGACGGGTGTATCTATGCCAAGGTAACCCGATACTTTATACAGAAGTCAAGCATTACCTTGTCGAGAGGTCCCAGTGAGAAAGGATATGAATACACATTCAGGAATCCATCGACAGTGTCCGTGATATCCTCGCCCGAGGGAAGCACCTGTAACGTTGCCTCCTCCCCCCATCCGCAGTCTCTCCTCACCAACTCAAGGTGCTCCTCTCTTATCAAAGACATACTCTTCAAGGTAAACTCCCGCGGGTCCTGAGCACTGGGAGCAGAACTCTCCCCTCTCTGCCAGGAAAAACCCGAAGTAGCAGTCATATCTATGACAATAATGGAAGAGCTAAAGTAGGAACCTACACAAACACTCTAGTGCTAAGGTAATGAAGGAACCAACACCGAAATAGAAGGATAACTGTCTAAAATAGTGTGATGTCCCAAGATGCGAAAGCAACCCCATATATATGCAGGTAAACAACAATGATCCACCTGATCAAGATAGGGCCCGGGAGGCCAATGACTTCGATGCGAGTCCCGAGGTGGTACCTGACCTCGAGAACCTCCATCAACAAGAAGTTAGGCTTAAAAAATCCAATGGAATCATCTCCAGTCCCGAGGTGGTACCCGACCTCAAGGACCTCCATCAACAAGAAGTTAGGCTTAAAGAAGCCAATAGCATCATCTCCAGTCCCGAGGTGGTACCCGACCTCGAGGACCTTATTCAACAAGAAGTTAGGCTTAAAGAAGCCAATGGTATCATCTCCAGTCCCGAGGTTGTACCCTACCTTAAGGACCTCTATTAGCAGGAAGTTAGTCCCCAAGAAGCCTTTAGCACCATTATAGTGTCCAAGATGGTATCCGATCTCGAAGGTTCCCCTCAAGAAGAAGAACGAGTACTTCGAGCTCCATCGATAAAAGCTGGACCTCAGAACACCGCCTTAATTTGGGCAACCCCTCATCTGGGACCTATCTACAACACCTTAAAAGGTTATATACGCCAAGTTCAAAGCAAGTTTTCTGATGCATAAAGATAACCCCAACTCAGAGGCCGTTCTCCAAAAATTCCAAGGCTCGAGGTACTATTTTTATGTGACTCGACAGTCCCGATGGCCTGAGTCAATCGAACCAGTTTTGGCTTGGTCCGAGGAACGACTGTGGGCTCAAAAAGGAGCCGTTTCTATCGACCAAAGACCGGGAAGAATACTCGTACCCAAGTTAGATATTGACAATCATCAGCAGAGGCACACACGTAGAATCCCCACAAATATAAAAGAATATGGCTAGCATCAAAGGCGGAAGTTAAGGAAATATCTTTATATTTATAAACATTTGCTTACAACGGCCCTCGACGGGTCCTTACTTATGATTACAAAAGCTTACAAAGGGTCCTTACATAGAAAAAAAGAGGCAAAAAGAAATACATGAAGTAAAAGCCTAAAACCTAGTCTACCCTCAAAGGTCCATCTCCGGTAGCAGCATCCCCGAAGCATTTCCTCCTCAAACTCGCGTCCTCTAAGGTGATATCTTCGACCGCCACCTCATCTAGGTTCCCAGATCGATTCCTCGGAATAATATCTCAGAGGGAGAAGATGAAGAACAGGAAATGGGGAGGACATAGAAGAGGTAGAAAAAAGAGACATAACCCGCTGAAGCCAAAGGTTGAATATTCGGCGTGCCCCAACCTCGACAGTCAATTGTGCTATTTCATCCCTTGGGAAAAAACCCAAGGAATAAAGTGCCACACCAGTCCAGGGTAGGAGAGTGAGCAGCAGTGTATAGTCCGAACACTTTCCTGAGCAGCGGTATAGAGTCCGAATGCCTTTCTAGATCGGAAGAAGCCGGCCTCTACTGCCTCATCGCCCTGAGCCAATAATGATAGTAGTAAAAGCCGTAACAACAATAACATCAACAACAAAATGGTGTGATCCCGCTCGACAAAAGGGAGCTCAGGCAGGTGGCCATCATACAGCTGATAAGAATACTGCCATACAACCTTAAGGCCGTGAACCTCAATCATGGTGGTTAAAAATAACGGAAGATAGTGAGAAGAAAGTGATGAACGAATGGAGAAAAGGCACTTAGATGAAAATACAGTGCTAGAATTCCCCCATTTATAGATGGTGATCACACGACCATCAATACCTTTGAAAGACGGATCGGCAGGCGCAATCAATGCGTTCTTGAGAAATGAATCGATGATGGTATTGTCACTTTGAAGAACAGAAATTGATAAAGCATTGAATGGCACCAAAAAACAAGTCCATGGGATGTCCCGATTATCATGAAGGCTCACATCATATGTTGCATCACTGGTATGAACATCGTCACGGAGAAATCGAAGAGTTGGGTATCAAAATCATTTCCTATCA